>JAVYIG010006182.1:0-122907 GCA_035222895.1 Strongylocentrotus droebachiensis
AAGTTTATTCAAACAATCAAACACAACATTTTACAATCAATTGACACAAAAGAAATAAAAAACATGATAGGTTTGGGACCCCGGAGAAGCAGAGCTTGTGATAAGGGGCCCCTTAAAAGGTACATAAACAAAAACAAAATAACAGTATTTAGAATAACCGATGACAAAAACATATTTACAATGATAACTAATGAGTAAATATGGGAACAGAAAAAAAGATAACACACATACACATACACACCCACGCACACACACACAGACACACCCACATACACACATACACACATGGCTTTCCAGGATTTACTTTAACATATTTTGTAATCTCTCAAAAAGATATTCTCGACATGTATGTTTAAACATAGGTAGTGTTGGACTGGATCTGATGTTTTGTGGCAACTTATTCCATTCTTTGATACAATTAATTACAAAAGAGTTCGAAGCAGTTTGTGTTCTCGCAAACGGCTGATGGATAAGATTTCTCTGACGTGTGTTGTACGAATGGACAGTCGAATTAACAATAAACGCATCTTTTAAAAATGAATTATTTTGAGCAGATTGAGATTTGTACATGAATATCAAACAATTCATGGAGACTAATTCATCAAGAGGCAACATCTGAAGTTGCACAAATAAAGGATTACTTGGACTTCTGTAATTTGAATTTGTAATGAGCCTGATAGCTTTCTTCTGAAGGACTATTAACTTGTTTATATGGCTCCTATACGTATTTCCCCATGCAACATTACAATAAGTTAAGTGAGGCATAATGATAGCATTATAAAGAGTTACTAAAGTTTGCTCTGGTAAAAAAAAGCGTAACTTAAAAATCACACCAACACTCCTCGAGACCTTGGTACAAACATTGCTGAGGTGATCTTTCCAAGTTAAATGATCATCAACTGTAACTCCAAGAAACCTTACATTTTGACTCCGGTTGATCAGATGACCACCTATTGTCAGGGGGTCAATATTATCTGGGATTCTTTTGCCCCTTGATCTAAAAACAACATATTGAGTCTTACTAGCATTTAACAAAAGTTTGTTGCAACAAAACCACTTAAATATATTGTGAACTTCATTATTTGCAGACAAAATCAGATTATGCATGTCTTTGTGGTGAGAGAGCAAGCAAGTATCATCAGCAAAAAGTGAATAAGTAAACAACTGAGATGAGTTTATAATATCATTAATATAAATCAAGAACAATAAGGGGCCCAGGACTGAGCCTTGGGGTACGCCATATTTTACCTTCCTAGATTGTGATTTAACTCCATTAACCACTACATACTGTAATCGATTATGTAAGTAATTTTTAAACCATTTCAAAGCTATCCCACGAATGCCATAATGCTCAAGCTTGCTTAATAATATATCATGATCAATAGTGTCGAATGCTTTCGATAAATCCAAAAACACACCAAGACAAAACTTCCCAGCATCAATTGCATTTATAATAGTGTTTACCAAATTCAAGACACCCATACTTGTAGAGCAATTCTTTCGAAAGCCAAATTGTTGTGGGATCAGAATATCATGAAGTCGAAGGAAGTCATCCAACCTTTTATACACTATTTTCTCTAGAATTTTTGAAAATATGGGTAACAAAGCAATTGGTCTATAATTCTCAATGTTCTTACGATCATTCTTCTTGAATACAGGGATTACTTTAGCTATTTTCAATTTGTTTGGGACAATACCCTGAAACAAGGACTTATTAAAAATATCACACAAGGGTTCAACAATGCATTGAATACAAGTTTTAATGACTTTTGGGGAAATGTCGTCAGAACCGCATGCCTTGGATGGTTTTAGAGTTAAAACAAAGTTAGAAATTTCATGAACAGACGTTGGTCTAAAGTACAAGGACGAGGAGTGATTCTGCACTGACAAAAATTGATTGTATGATGTTTGGACAGGAGGAATTTCCTTGTTTATTTTAGAGGGCAAATCAATGAAATATTCATTAAAATATTTTGCTTTTTGTAAGTCTGATTTTAACAGTAAATCATTATGATACATATCATTTGGAAGTGGCGTCTTCTTCCCCCTCCCAAGCAAACCATTAATATGAGACCAAGTCTTTCTAATATCATTCTGAGTAGTTCGAAAAACATTATCATAATAATCCTTCTTACTTTGACGAACAAGGTTTGTCAACAAGTTTTTATAGTCAACATAACTTTTCCGATTAATCTCATTTTGGTTCTTAATATATGTATGATAAAGCTTATGTTTCTGATTAATAGATTTCAGAAGACTTGGAGTAATCCATGGTTTCCTGCATTTCTTCTTCACACTCAATTCAACTAAAGGGAAATGTAAATTATATAAGTTGGAAAAAATATCACTAAAATAGTCATAAGAAACATTTGCATCAAACAAGCTATATAAACTAGACCAATCAACTTGAAGAAGATCGTGTTGGAAATTATTCATTCTTTCATCAGTAATCACACGTCTAAATAATTTATTGTGTACCTTTCCTGTAGTGACTGCATTGCCTTTGTTAATGCTACAAATTGGAATGTGATCAGAGAAATCAGAACAGAATATTCCAGAATAGAAATGGTCTTGAACACAGTTTGTAAATATATTATCGATTAAGGTTGCTGAAGATGACGTGATACGAGTCGGTTTAGTGATTAGGGAAAGCAACCCAAACGAAAACATAAAGTCAACAAAATCTTTTACCTTTTCATCTACATCAACATTTAACAAATTTATATTAAAGTCACCCATAATATAAATGTCATTCTTTTCTTTACTCAGTATTTGCATTTCATGATCAAAGCCATCAATAAATGATCTAATGTCATTACCAGGTGCTCTATAAATGCATCCGACAATCGAATTTTTGTTTGCAATACTAATTTCTAAAAATACACATTCATAATAAGCATTAGCCATAGATAGATCATTACGTATCTTGTAATCAAGCCCGTCTCGGACATAACATGCTACTCCACCACCTTTCTTATTTGATCGACAGACTTGAACAAATGAATATCCTGGAATATCAAACATAGCTACATCTGTAGATGGTTTGAACCAGGTTTCTGAAATACCAATAACAGAGAAATTATGTTCTATACAGGATAGTAATACTACCAGATCATCAAAGTTTTTAAAAAGACTTCTGGAGTTAATATGCATCAGAGAAAGTTTTTTATCGCCATTAAACTGGAAATCGCTGCAGTTGATATAGCTACACTCATTAACAACAGCATCATTAATATCTTCAAAATCATCATCCATGAGGAAAGATTAGATGTAAACAGTATATAAAAACAACAGATCTGAAGCGGTCATAAAAAATATCAAATACCAAAACAGAGAGATAAAACAAAGCAGTTTGCGGATAGCCATCACATTCATTCACATACAAGAACACACACACAGACACACTCAGAACGACATGAACATAAAAATATATAGAGATGTACAGAGTATATTGATAAAAAAAAGTGCAAGTGCACATAGTAAAAAGTGAAAGAGAAATAAGGCATACAAAGGGAAAAAGAAAGATGTATAAAGAAAACAAGACGTAATAAACAGAGAGAATATATATATATATATATATATATATATATATATATATAAATGTAAGAGGGAAAACAAAAGGTGTAAAGAACGTTAGATAACGCACGGGTAAAAATGCAAACCTCTAGGAGAGGCACTTGGAAGTAAAAAAATAAATAAAGAGTTACAAAGTCGCAGCTTGCTGCAAAGATGAGAAAAGTTTTTTGACTTGAACCCCCTCTTCGTTGGTCTTGAGGGCAGCCATGACTCTTCCATCAATCGACCAAGCCGCTTCCACCTTTGGATGGGTCGCCAATTTCATCAGAATTTTGTGGTTAAGTGAAGTTAAGTCCTCCTGGATGGAGATACCTGACCCCTTCAGCTTGCGACGCTCCTTCATCAACTCTGCCTTCATTCTGTGCGAGGACAGCTTCACTAAAATTGGGCGGGGCTTGTCGTCGGTGCGGGGCTTCCCTGAACGGTGTGACCTGTCGATGTTGGCCTTGGTCATAGGACAGCTGAGATGCTCTGATACCACCTTAAGTACCAAGTCATCGGTACTCTCCTTAGATGTCTCCGGCACCCCAAACACCCGAACAGAGTTCCGCCGACTATATTGCTCTAAGTCGTTGGCTCGACTCTCGAAAGCCTCAATCTTGCTCCCCAATGACTTCATGGAAGTGGTGAGGGACTGAACTTGGGCCTCCTTTTTATCCAGCGCAACTTTTAGATCGTGGATGTCGCCTTCTTGCCTCTCAATCTTCTCCTCAGTAACCATCTAATTTCAAATATTTCATATTTCATCTTTCATAAAGTAACGGAATGTATGTTTAGGCCAAACAAAAAATCATTTGGTTGTCCTCGACCGCCCGCTTGTCATTTTCGGGCCGCTCGTATTTTTATTTTTTTTAATATATATATATATTTTTTGGTATTCATTTTTTTTCTTCTTCATTTTTTCTTTTTTTTTTTCTTCATTTTTTTTTCATTTTTATTAATTTTTTTTTTTTTTTTTTTGGGGGGGGGGAATCTTAAATGCCAAACATACCATTTCATGCATTTGCCAGGATCAAAATGCGTCCCTTTGCCAGTTTGGTCTTTTCAGTACGCAATTAGGTATTTATTAAACTTGCCATTTTTATTTTTCTACCGGTATGTCAAAATGCCGTTCATTCAAATCAGGGTCTGAGCATTCTTAAACTCATTTTAAAGCCCATCTGTACTAGTTTACAGGAGGGATTAGACCACCCTGCAAGGTCACCGCACAGGTGGTTATCTCATCAAATCAACTCTTAGTTAATATAAGATAAAGAGGATAATGGGGGACCAATGGTCACCGATTAGGCATTGTTTGCTACATAGAGGGCGCAAGTAGCTATAAGTAGTACAATGGAGATTTAAAAGGTGCTGTATTTCAAAGCCCAAAATACTTTCTGTTTTGGTCTTGATATTCATTGTACATTAAATTAGTCTTTAACCATATCAAAGTGTTTTATAAACTTTGTTTGTTTAAATGCTTTACAATCCCAATGATTTTTTTTTTTGTTATGGAAAAAAAAAAGTATTAACAAAAAAAAAAAAATGGGGGAAAAAAAAAAAAAAAAAAAAAAAACACACACGAAAATCCGCCCGCCCGCCCCTACTCCAGAATAGCAATCGAGGCCAACCAAACAATTTTTTCTTTGGCCTTATCTTATGTTTGTTCTTACTTTAATGAACTACTGGTGTCGTAATTCTCGGTATGGAGCTCTCACACTCTGCCGTGTAGGCCCTACCGTCCACCTGCCGGGCTATTAAAAAACAACAGAGTCCAGAACGTTGGGTTTTGAGCGAACTTGTCCCCGGCCGCAAAAAAAAAATTCATAAAATTAATCTTTTCACCGTTTCGTTGCCATCTTCTGACCGTTCTCACCGAGCGCATACCGGGTGTTGAACGTGCTTCTACCGTCTTCACCGCCCAGATTGACTTTTGGTGAAAATTTTGGCCGTTTCCATACCGGGCCCATACCGGGTCTCGAACGTGTGCACCGGGTTTGTAGCAGCCACCTACCAGTCACTTAGCGTCCCCTCACCGCTCGGAGCGTCCTGTGAGCGAGTCCCCGGACTGCTGACGTCATGACACGACTGCCATAAATACCCCGATTTTTTTGCCCGTTCATCACCGTTCTGTAACGGGTTATGAGCGTGTTGTGAACGTGTTCATACAGTGTGACCGTTTTCATAACGTATTCATACCGTCCTCATACCGTTCAACACCGTCCTCTTGCCGCTTACTTGCGGCCGGTGCCAGCCGGCCAAAGTTTTGAACATGCCCAAAACTTTCGCCGGGTCCCACCGGGTGTAAATAAGCGCCAACGCCCTATTAACGTGTTGCCCGCTTTGATAACGAACCACCGTGTGCCCTCGCCGTTCTCCACCGTCCGCAGACATTTTCGCGCACGGTGGCACACGGTAGGCCTACACGGTAGAGTGTGAGAGTCACTTAAGAAGGGATAATCGTGCACAATGATAAAGATATGTTTCTAAAACCATTGTACAAATAAAGACACTACATTATCTCTTAGGCTTGAATTTGATGATTTCCTTGTTCACCATCAAGAGAGAGAAATGGAAAAGAGGAGTATCATTTGAATATCAATTGTATTCTAATATGAATCTTTATATATTTATTTCTACATTTTGGCTTCGTTCATAGCGGGTAAGTATCCATCTAAAACTTTTTGTCATACATTCCGGTAATCTTTTTATTTGTATTCAATTTAGGTATTTTTCAAATTAGCACGATAGAATGATCGGTTGTTGTAGAAATGCTACCAGTACTTGTTAATGATCACCTCTAACCATCGGTTTAAACATTCTCATTTTTTACATCGTTTATAAAGTCACGGATTGTATGTTTATCTTACTTTAAAGAACTGGTGCTAGAATCCTTCGGTAAGAAGGAATATTCGTGCACAATGATAACGAAATGTTTCACAAACTATAGTATATGCCACTTAAAAATAAAGGCATGCAAATAATATATTATACTTTCAATCAATGATCTCCTTCTTCCCCATAAAGAGAGAAAAATTAAAAAGATGATTATCATTTGTATATGAAGTGAGAACTCATATCATCTGTATTTGTTTTCCATTCCATTTGGTTTTTGGTTCCTAGACTGTAAGTATCCATCTAAATTCAAATATATTTTTTTTATATGTTCTGATCCTTTTTCAGAATCTTGTTCATGCATTCACTTCCACTGTTTTGTTCAGCTTACCACGTTAGAATGATTGGGTGTTGTAGAAATAAGACCACTTTTCCATAATCACTTCTAACCATCGGTTTAAGATTTCTAATTGATCATCTTTTATAAAGTCGCGGATTGTATGTTGATCTTATGTTTTTCTTAATTTAATGAACTGGTGTTGTAATCCTTCGGTAAGAAGGGATATTCGTGCACTATGTTAAAGATATGTTTCCTAAACTGGTGTAACCATTAATGCCATTTATAAATAATGGCATAAAAGTTGTCTCTTATGCTTCCAACTGATGATCTCCTTCTTTCTCACGAAGAAAGGTGGATGAAAAAGATGAGTATCATTAGAATATGAAGTGTATTCTAATATCTAGTTTTATCTATACTCCTGTACTATTTCGTTTCTTTCATAGCGGGTAAGTATCCATCTAAATATAATTACAGCTTTCTTATACATTCCGGATTTTTTCTCAGTGTTTATATATGTATTCAATTTTTAGTAATTATTAACTTCCCAAGATAGAAAGATTGGGTGTTGTGGAAATGCTATCGCCTCTTTATGATAACTTCCAACTACCGGTTTTTAAAATTCTAATTTGTCATCATTTATGAAGTCATGGATTGTATGTTTATCTTATGTTTTTGTATAACTTCAATGAACTGGTGTTGTAATATTTGAGTAGGAAGGGATATTCGTGCACAATGATAAAGATATGTTTCCTAAACCAATGTAACCATAAATGCCCCTTAAAAATACGGCATGAAAATTGTCTGTAAGGCTTCCAACTGATGATCTCCATCATTCCCATAAAGAAAGAGAAAAATAAAAGATGACTATTATTTGTATAATAAAGTGTAATCTAATATAATCTGCATTTGTCCCTTTCCCCTTGTTCTTTGTTCATAGATTGTAAGTATCCATAACAATTAAAATATATCTTTGTTATATTTTCTGGTTATTTATCAGATCTTTTTTCATGTATTTAATTCTACGATTAAAAAAAAAAAGCTAACCACATTAGAATGCTTGGGCGTTGTAGAAATGCTGTCACCTATTTATGATAACTTCCAACTATAGGTTTCAATTTTTGTTATTTGTCATCTTTATGTTAAGTCACGGATTGTATATTTATATTTTGTGTTTGTCTTACTTTAATGAACTAGTGTTATAATCCTTCTGTAATAAGGGATAATTGTACACAATGATAGCAATAAGTGTCCCAAACCATTGTAATCATAAATGCCACTTAAAATACGACATGAAAACTGTCTGTAAAGCTCCCTATTGAGGATCTCCATCTTTCCCATCAAGATTAAAAAATGAAAAAGATGAGTATTATTTGAATATAAAGTGTATTCTAATAATTATTTATATCTTTTTTCCTTTGCCCTTGGTCTTTTTCAATAGGGGGTAAGCATTCAAACAAATTCAAATTAAACTTTGTTACACGATCTAGTCAGAATCTTGTTTATGTATTCACTTCCACGCTTTTGTTTAGCCCACCACGTAAGAATGAATGTGTGTTGTAGAAATTATACCACCTATACATGATAACTTAAAACGATAGGTTTGGAAAATTGTATTTTTCATCTTTAATAAAGTCACAGATTCTATGCTTATATAGTGTGTTTGTCTTACTTAAATGAACTAGTGTTGCAATCTTTCGGTAAGAAAGAATATGCGCGCACAATGATGAAGGTATGTTTCCAAAACCATCGAACCATAAATTGCACTACAAAATAAAAGAATGAAACTATTTTCTAGGCTTCCAATTGATAATCTCCTTCTTCCCCATGAAGAAAGAGAAATGAAAAAGATGAGTATCATTTGTATTTAAAGTGTAATATAATGTCATCTGTATGTTTTTTCCTTTCCCCTTGTCCTTTGTTCATAGAATGTAAGTAACCATCTAATTTCAAATATTTCATATTTCATCTTTCATAAAGTAACGGAATGTATGTTTAGGCCAAAAAAAAATCATTTGGTTGTCCTCGACCGCCCGCTCGTCATTTTCGGGCCGCTCGTATTTTTTTTTTTTTTATATATATATATATTTTTTTGTATTCATTTTTTTTCTTCTTAATTTTTTCTTTTTTTTTTCTTCATTTTTTTTCATTTTTTCATTATTTTTTTTTTTGGGGGGGGGGGAATCTTAAATGCCAAAAATACCATTTCATGCATTTGCCAGGATCAAAATGCGTCCCTTTGCCAGTTTGGTCTTTTCAGTACGCAATTAGGTATTTATTAAACTTGCCATTTTTATTTTTCTACCGGTATGTCAAAATGCCGTTCATTCAAATCAGGGTCTGAGCATTCTTAAACTCATTTTAAAGCCCATCTGTACTAGTTTACAGGAGGGATTAGACCACCCTGCAAGGTCACCGCACAGGTGGTTATCTCATCAAATCAACTCTTAGTTAATATAAGATAAAGAGGATAATGGGGGACCAATGGTCACCGATTAGGCATTGTTTGCTACATAGAGGGCGCAAGTAGCTATAAGTAGTACAATGGAGATTTAAAAGGTGCTGTATTTCAAAGCCCAAAATACTTTCTGTTTTGGTCTTGATATTCATTGTACATTAAATTAGTCTTTAACCATATTAAAGTGTTTTATAGACTGTGTTTGTTTAAATGCTTTACAATCCCAATGATTATTTATTTTTTTTATGGAAAAAAAAAAGTATTAACAAAACAAAAAAAATGGGGGAAAAAAAAAAAAAAAAAAAAACACACACGAAAATCCGCCCGCCCGCCCCTACTCCAGAATAGCAATCGAGGCCAACCAAACAATTTTTTCTTTGGCCTTATCTTATGTTTGTTCTTACTTTAATGAACTACTGGTGTCGTAATTCTCGGTAAGAAGGGATAATCGTGCACAATGATAAAGATATGTTTCTAAAACCATTGTACAAATAAAGACACTACATTATCTCTTAGGCTTCAATTTGATGATTTCCTTGTTCACCATCAAGAGAGAGAAATGAAAAAGAGGAGTATCATTTGAATATCAATTGTATTCTAATATCAATCTTTATATATTTATTTCTACATTTTGGCTTCGTTCATAGCGGGTAAGTATCCATCTAAAACTTTTTGTCATACATTCCGGTAATCTTTTTATTTGTATTCAATTTAGGTATTTTTCAAATTAGCACGATAGAATGATCGGTTGTTGTAGAAATGCTACCAGTACTTGTTAATGATCACCTCTAACCATCGATTTAAACATTCTCATTTTTTACATCGTTTATAAAGTCACGGATTGTATGTTTATCTTACTTTAAAGAACTGGTGCTAGAATCCTTCGGTAAGAGGAATATTCGTGCACAATGATAACGAAATGTTTCACAAACCATAGTATATGCCACTTAAAAATAAAGGCATGCAAATAATATATTATACTTTCAATCAATGATCTCCTTCTTCCCCATAAAGAGAGAAAAATTAAAAAGATGATTATCATTTGTATATGAAGTGAGAACTCATATCATCTGTATTTGTTTTCCATTCCATTTGGTTTTTGGTTCCTAGACTGTAAGTATCCATCTAAATTCAAATATATTTTTTTTATATGTTCTGATCCTTTTTCAGAATCTTGTTCATGCATTCACTTCCACTGTTTTGTTCAGCTTACCACGTTAGAATGATTGGGTGTTGTAGAAATAAGACCATTTTTCCATAATCAATTCTAACCATCGGTTTAAGATTTCTAATTGATCATCTTTTATAAAGTCGCGGATTGTATGTTGATCTTATGTTTTTCTTAATTTAATGAACTGGTGTTGTAATCCTTCGGTAAGAAGGGATATTCGTGCACTATGTTAAAGATATGTTTCCTAAACTGGTGTAACCATTAATGCCATTTATAAATAATGGCATAAAAGTTGTCTCTTATGCTTCCAACTGATGATCTCCTTCTTTCTCACGAAGAAAGGTGGGTGAAAAAGATGAGTATCATTAGAATATGAAGTGTATTCTAATATCTAGTTTTATCTATACTCCTGTACTATTTCGTTTCTTTCATAGTGGGTAAGTATCCATCTAAATATAATTACAGCTTTCTTATACATTCCGGATTTTTTCTCAGTGTTTATATATGTATTCAATTTTTAGTAATTATTAACTTCCCAAGATAGAAAGATTGGGTGTTGTGGAAATGCTATCGCCTCTTTATGATAACTTCCAACTACCGGTTTTTTAAATTCTAATTTGTCATCATTTATGAAGTCATGGATTGTATGTTTATCTTATGTTTATGTATAACTTCAATGAACTGGTGTTGTAATATTTGAGTAGGAAGGGATATTCGTGCACAATAATAAAGCTATGTTTCCTAAACCAATGTAACCATAAATGCCCCTTAAAAATACGGCATGAAAAATGTCTGTAAGGCTTCCCACTGATGATCTCCATTATTCCCATTAAGAAAGAGAAAGAAAAGATGACTATTATTTGTATATAAAGTGTAATCTAATATCATCTGCATTTTTCCCTTTCCCCTTTTTCTTTGTTCATAGATTGTAAGTATCCATAACAATTTAAATATATCTTTGTTATATTTTCTGGTTATTTATCAGATCTTATTTCATATATTTAATTCTACGATAAAAAAAATAAAAAAAGCTAACCACATTAGAATGCTTGGGTGTTGTAGAAATGCTGTCACCTATTTATGATAACTTCCAACTATAGGTTTCAATTTTTTTATTTGTCATCTTTATGTTATGCTATGGTCACATTACCCAAAAGTAGCCTGCTCGGCGACGGAGCGGCGAGTTTTTAACCAATTCTGCCCGGCGGCTGCCCGGCCACCGAGCGGCGGCCGCCCAGGCACCGCTCGTTTTCAGGGCATCGCTCGGTCGCCGCTGAAGTTTCAGCGCGGAGTTAAAATTTGGGCGGCGCCTGCTTACTTTTCACTCGCCGCCCAAAATACGCTCGGTGCCTGGGCGGTATTTTTCATCTTTGATAAAGTCACGGATTCTATGTTTTTATCGTGTGTTTGTCTTGCTTCAATGAACTAGTGTTGCAATCTTTCGGTAAGAAATAATAGGCGTCACAATGATGAAGGTATATTTCCAAAACCATCGAACCATAAATGGCACTACAAAATAAAAGCATTAAACCATTTTCTAGGCTTCCAATTGATGATCCCCTTCTTACCCATGAAGAAAGTGGAATGAAAAAGATGAGTATTATTTGTATATAAAGTGTTATCTAATGTCATCTATATGTTTTTCCCTTTTCCCTTGTACTTTGTTAATAGTTGGTAAGTATCCATCTAAAATCATATATATTTTTGTCACATGATCTGGTAATTTTTCATAATCTTGTTCATGTTTTGACTTCTACACTTTGGTTCAGCTCACCACGTTAGAATGCTTGAGTAGTGTAGAAATGATTCCACCTTTATATGAAAACTTCCAACCATTGGTTTCGACAATTTAATTTGTCATCTTTAATAAAGTCACAGATTCTATGCTTATATTGTTTGTTTGTCTTACTGAAATGAACTAGTGTTGTAATCCTTCGGTAAGAAGGGATATGCATGCACAATAATGAAGATATGTTTTCAAATCCATCGAACCATAAATGGCACTACAAAAGAAAAGCATTAAACTAATTTCTAGGCTTCCAATTGATAATCTCCTTCTTCCCCATGAAGAAAGTGAAATGAAAAAAAAGAGTATCATTTGTATATCAAGTGTAATCTAATGTCATCTGTATGTTTTTTCCTTTCCCCTTGTCCTTTGTTCATAGCACGTAAGTATCCATCTAAATTCATATATATTTTTGTCACATGTTCTTGTCATTTTTCATAATCTTGTTCATGTTTAGACTTTTACGCTTTGGTTTAGCTCACAACGTTAGAATGCTTGAGTAGTGTAGAAATGATTCCACCTTTATATGGAAACTTCAAACCATTGGTTTCGAAAATGTTATTTGTCATCTTTAATAAAGTCACAGATTCTATGCTTATATTGTTTGTTTGTCTTACTGAAATGAACTAGTGTTGTAATCCTTCGGTAAGAAGGGATATGCATACACAATGATGAAGGTATGTTTCTAAAACCATCGAACTATAAATGGCACTAACAAATAAAGGCATGCCAATTATCTCTTAGGCTTTCAATTGATGATCTCCCTATTCCCCATAAAGAAAGAGAAATGAAAAAGATGAGTATCATTTGTATATAAAGTGTTTTCTTTTATATATTTATCTTTTTGTTTTCCTCTTCCCTTGGTCTTCTTTCATAGGGAGTAAGTATTCAAGCAAATTCAATTATATCTTTGTTTTATGTTCTGGTCATTTTTTAAAATCTTGTTCATGTATTCACTTCTACGCTGTTGTTCAGCTCACCACATAAGAATGCTTGGGTGTTGTAGATATTTGTCCACCTATACATGATAACTTAAAACGATACGTTTCGAAAATTGTATTTTTCATCTTTAATAAAGTCACGGATTCTATGCTTATATTGTGTGTTTGTCTTACTGAAATGAACTAGTGTCGTAATCCTTCGGTAAGAAGGGATATGCATGCACAATAATGAAGGTATGTTTCTAAAACCATCGAACCATAAATGGCACTAACAAATGAAGGCATGCCAATTATCTCTTAGGCTTTCAATTGATGATCTCCCTATTCCCCATAAAGAAAGAGAAATGAAAAAGATGAGTATCATTTGTATATAAAGTGTTTTCTTTTATATATTTATCTTTTTGTTTTCCTCTTCCCTTGGTCTTCTTTCATAGGGAGTAAGTATTCAAGCAAATTCAATTATATCTTTGTTTTATGTTCTGGTCATTTTTTAAAATCTTGTTCATGTATTCACTTCTACGCTTTTGTTCAGCTCACCACATAAGAATGCTTGGGTGTTGTAGATATTTTTCCACCTATACATGATAACTTAAAACGATACGTTTCGAAAATTCTTTTGTTCATCTTTAATAAAGTCACAGATTCTATGCTTATATTGTTTGTTTGTCTTACTGAAATGAACTAGTGTTGTAATCCTTCGGTAAGAAGGGATATGCATGCACAATAATGAAGATATGTTTTCAAATCCATCGAACCATAAATGGCACTACAAAAGAAAAGCATTAAACTAATTGCTAGGCTTCCAATTGATAATCTCCTTCTTCCCCATGAAGAAAGTGAAATGAAAAAAAAAAGAGTATCATTTGTATATCAAGTGTAATCTAATGTCATCTGTATGTTTTTTTCCTTTCCCCTTTTCCTTTGTTCATAGATCGTAAGTATCCATCTAAAATCATCTATATTTTTGTCACATATTCTGGTCATTTTTCATAATCTTGTTCATGTTCAGACTTTTACGCTTTGGTTCAGCTCACCACGCTAGAATGCTTGAGTAGTGTAGAAATGATTCCCCCTTTATATGGAAACTTCAAACCATTGGTTTCGAAAATGTTATTTGTCATCTTTAATAAAGTCACAGATTCTATGCTTATATTGTTTGTTTGTCTTACTGAAATGAACTAGTGTTGTAATCCTTCGGTAAGAAGGGATATGCATACACAATGATGAAGGTATGTTTCTAAAACCATCAAACCATAAATGGCACTAACAAATAAAGGCATGCCAATTATCTTTTAGGCTTCCAATTGATGATCTCCCTATTCCCCATAAAGAAAGAGAAATGAAAAAGATGAGTATCATTTGTATATAAAGTGTTTTCTTTTATATATTTATCTTTTTGTTTTCCTCTTCCCTTGGTCTTCTTTCATAGCGAGTAAGTATTCAAGCAAATTCAATTATATCTATGTTTTATGTTCTGGTCATTTTTTAAAATCTTGTTCATGTATTGACTTCTACGCTTTTGTTCAGCTCACCACATGAGAATGCTTGGGTGTTGTAGATATTTTTCCACCTATACATGATAACTTAAAACGATACGTTTCGAAGATTGTATTTTTCATCTTTAATAAAGTCACAGATTCTATGCTTTTATTGTGTGTTTGTCTTACTTAAATGAACTAGTGTTGCAATTTTTCGGTAAGAAATAATATGCGTGCACAATGATGAAGGTATGTTTCCAAAACCATCGAACCATAAATGGCACTACAAAATAAAATCATGAATCTATTTTCTAGGCTTCCAATTGATAATCCCCTTCTTACCCATGAAGAAAGTGAAATGAAAAAGATGAGTATTATTTGTATATAAAGTGTTATCTAATGTCATCTATATGTTTTTTCCTTTCCCCTTTTACTTTGTTCATAGAACGTAAGTATCCATCTAAAATCATCTATATTTTTGTCACATATTCTGGTCATTTTTCATAATCTTGTTCGTGTTTCGACTTTTACGCTTTGGTTCAGCTCACCACGTTAGAATGCTTGAGTAGTGTAGAAATGATTCCCCCTTTATATGATAACTTAAAACGATACGTTTCGAAAATGTTATTTGTCATCTTTAATAAAGTCACAGATTCTATGCTTATATTGTTTGTTTGTCTTACTGAAATGAACTAGTGTTGTAATCCTTCGGTAAGAAGGGATATGCATGCACAATAATGAAGATATGTTTTCAAATCCATCGAACCATAAATGGCACTACAAAAGAAAAGCATTAAACTAATTGCTAGGCTTCCAATTGATAATCTCCTTCTTCCCCATGAAGAAAGTGAAATGAAAAAAAAAGAGTATCATTTGTATATCAAGTGTAATCTAATGTCATCTGTATGTTTTTTTCCTTTCCCCTTTTCCTTTGTTCATAGATCGTAAGTATCCATCTAAAATCATCTATATTTTTGTCACATATTCTGGTCATTTTTCATAATCTTGTTCATGTTCAGACTTTTACGCTTTGGTTCAGCTCACCACGCTAGAATGCTTGAGTAGTGTAGAAATGATTCCCCCTTTATATGGAAACTTCAAACCATTGGTTTCGAAAATGTTATTTGTCATCTTTAATAAAGTCACAGATTCTATGCTTATATTGTTTGTTTGTCTTACTGAAATGAACTAGTGTTGTAATCCTTCGGTAAGAAGGGATATGCATACACAATGATGAAGGTATGTTTCTAAAACCATCGAACCATAAATGGCACTAACAAATAAAGGCATGCCAATTATCTTTTAGGCTTCCAATTGATGATCTCCCTATTCCCCATAAAGAAAGAGAAATGAAAAAGATGAGTATCATTTGTATATAAAGTGTTTTCTTTTATATATTTATCTTTTTGTTTTCCTCTTCCCTTGGTCTTCTTTCATAGCGAGTAAGTATTCAAGCAAATTCAATTATATCTATGTTTTATGTTCTGGTCATTTTTTAAAATCTTGTTCATGTATTGACTTCTACGCTTTTGTTCAGCTCACCACATGAGAATGCTTGGGTGTTGTAGATATTTTTCCACCTATACATGATAACTTAAAACGATACGTTTCGAAGATTGTATTTTTCATCTTTAATAAAGTCACAGATTCTATGCTTTTATTGTGTGTTTGTCTTACTTAAATGAACTAGTGTTGCAATTTTTCGGTAAGAAATAATATGCGTGCACAATGATGAAGGTATGTTTCCAAAACCATCGAACCATAAATGGCACTACAAAATAAAATCATGAATCTATTTTCTAGGCTTCCAATTGATAATCCCCTTCTTACCCATGAAGAAAGTGAAATGAAAAAGATGAGTATTATTTGTATATAAAGTGTTATCTAATGTCATCTATATGTTTTTTCCTTTCCCCTTTTACTTTGTTCATAGAACGTAAGTATCCATCTAAAATCATCTATATTTTTGTCACATATTCTGGTCATTTTTCATAATCTTGTTCGTGTTTCGACTTTTACGCTTTGGTTCAGCTCACCACGTTAGAATGCTTGAGTAGTGTAGAAATGATTCCCCCTTTATATGATAACTTAAAACGATACGTTTCGAAAATGTTATTTGTCATCTTTAATAAAGTCTCAGATTCTATGCTTATATTGTTTGTTTGTCTTACTGAAATGAACTAGTGTTGTAATCCTTCGGTAAGAAGGGATATGCATACACAATGATGAAGGTATGTTTCTAAAACCATCGAACTATAAATGGCACTAACAAATAAAGGCATGCCAATTATCTCTTAGGCTTTCAATTGATGATCTCCCTATTCCCCATAAAGAAAGAGAAATGAAAAAGATGAGTATCATTTGTATATAAAGTGTTTTCTTTTATATATTTATCTTTTTGTTTTCCTCTTCCCTTGGTCTTCTTTCATAGGGGGTAAGTATTCAAGCAAATTCAATTATATCTTTGTTTTATGTTCTGGTCATTTTTTAAAATCTTGTTCATGTATTCACTTCTACGCTTTTGTTCACCTCACCACATAAGAATGCTTGGGTGTTGTAGATATTTTTCCACCTATACATGATAACTTAAAACGATACGTTTCGAAAATTCTTTTGTTCATCTTTAATAAAGTCACAGATTCTATGCTTATATTGTTTGTTTGTCTTACTGAAATGAACTAGTGTTGTAATCCTTCGGTAAGAAGGGATATGCATGCACAATAATGAAGATATGTTTTCAAATCCATCGAACCATAAATGGCACTACAAAAGAAAAGCATTAAACTAATTGCTAGGCTTCCAATTGATAATCTCCTTCTTCCCCATGAAGAAAGTGAAATGAAAAAAAAAAGAGTATCATTTGTATATCAAGTGTAATCTAATGTCATCTGTATGTTTTTTTCCTTTCCCCTTTTCCTTTGTTCATAGATCGTAAGTATCCATCTAAAATCATCTATATTTTTGTCACATATTCTGGTCATTTTTCATAATCTTGTTCATGTTCAGACTTTTACGCTTTGGTTCAGCTCACCACGCTAGAATGCTTGAGTAGTGTAGAAATGATTCCCCCTTTATATGGAAACTTCAAACCATTGGTTTCGAAAATGTTATTTGTCATCTTTAATAAAGTCACAGATTCTATGCTTATATTGTTTGTTTGTCTTACTGAAATGAACTAGTGTTGTAATCCTTCGGTAAGAAGGGATATGCATACACAATGATGAAGGTATGTTTCTAAAACCATCGAACCATAAATGGCACTAACAAATAAAGGCATGCCAATTATCTTTTAGGCTTCCAATTGATGATCTCCCTATTCCCCATAAAGAAAGAGAAATGAAAAAGATGAGTATCATTTGTATATAAAGTGTTTTCTTTTATATATTTATCTTTTTGTTTTCCTCTTCCCTTGGTCTTCTTTCATAGCGAGTAAGTATTCAAGCAAATTCAATTATATCTATGTTTTATGTTCTGGTCATTTTTTAAAATCTTGTTCATGTATTGACTTCTACGCTTTTGTTCAGCTCACCACATGAGAATGCTTGGGTGTTGTAGATATTTTTCCACCTATACATGATAACTTAAAACGATACGTTTCGAAGATTGTATTTTTCATCTTTAATAAAGTCACAGATTCTATGCTTTTATTGTGTGTTTGTCTTACTTAAATGAACTAGTGTTGCAATTTTTCGGTAAGAAATAATATGCGTGCACAATGATGAAGGTATGTTTCCAAAACCATCGAACCATAAATGGCACTACAAAATAAAATCATGAATCTATTTTCTAGGCTTCCAGTTGATAATCCCCTTCTTACCCATGAAGAAAGTGAAATGAAAAAGATGAGTATTATTTGTATATAAAGTGTTATCTAATGTCATCTATATGTTTTTTCCTTTCCCCTTTTACTTTGTTCATAGAACGTAAGTATCCATCTAAAATCATCTATATTTTTGTCACATATTCTGGTCATTTTTCATAATCTTGTTCGTGTTTCGACTTTTACGCTTTGGTTCAGCTCACCACGTTAGAATGCTTGAGTAGTGTAGAAATGATTCCCCCTTTATATGATAACTTAAAACGATACGTTTCGAAAATGTTATTTGTCATCTTTAATAAAGTCTCAGATTCTATGCTTATATTGTTTGTTTGTCTTACTGAAATGAACTAGTGTTGTAATCCTTCGGTAAGAAGGGATATGCATACACAATGATGAAGGTATGTTTCTAAAACCATCGAACTATAAATGGCACTAACAAATAAAGGCATGCCAATTATCTCTTAGGCTTTCAATTGATGATCTCCCTATTCCCCATAAAGAAAGAGAAATGAAAAAGATGAGTATCATTTGTATATAAAGTGTTTTCTTTTATATATTTATCTTTTTGTTTTCCTCTTCCCTTGGTCTTCTTTCATAGGGAGTAAGTATTCAAGCAAATTCAATTATATCTTTGTTTTATGTTCTGGTCATTTTTTAAAATCTTGTTCATGTATTCACTTCTACGCTGTTGTTCAGCTCACCACATAAGAATGCTTGGGTGTTGTAGATATTTGTCCACCTATACATGATAACTTAAAACGATACGTTTCGAAAATTGTATTTTTCATCTTTAATAAAGTCACGGATTCTATGCTTATATTGTGTGTTTGTCTTACTGAAATGAACTAGTGTCGTAATCCTTCGGTAAGAAGGGATATGCATGCACAATAATGAAGGTATGTTTCTAAAACCATCGAACCATAAATGGCACTAACAAATGAAGGCATGCCAATTATCTCTTAGGCTTTCAATTGATGATCTCCCTATTCCCCATTAAGAAAGAGAAATGAAAAAGATGAGTATCATTTGTATATAAAGTGTTTTCTTTTATATATTTATCTTTTTGTTTTCCTCTTCCCTTGGTCTTCTTTCATAGGGAGTAAGTATTCAAGCAAATTCAATTATATCTTTGTTTTATGTTCTGGTCATTTTTTAAAATCTTGTTCATGTATTCACTTCTACGCTTTTGTTCAGCTCACCACATAAGAATGCTTGGGTGTTGTAGATATTTTTCCACCTATACATGATAACTTAAAACGATACGTTTCGAAAATTGTATTTTTCATCTTTAATAAAGTCACAGATTCTATGCTTATATTGTTTGTTTGTCTTACTGAAATGAACTAGTGTTGTAATCCTTCGGTAAGAAGGGATATGCATGCACAATAATGAAGATATGTTTTCAAATCCATCGAACCATAAATGGCACTACAAAAGAAAAGCATTAAACTAATTGCTAGGCTTCCAATTGATGATCTCCTTCTTCCCCATGGAGAAAGAGAAATGAAAAAGATTAGTATCATTTGTAAATAAAGTGTAATCTAATGTCATCTGTATTTGTTCCTGTCCCCTTGTCCTTTGTTCATAGATGGTAAGTATCCATCTAAATTCATATATATTTTTGTCACAGGTTCTGGTCATTTATCATAATCTTGTTCATGTTTAGACTTCTACGCTTTGGTTCAGCTCACTACGTTAACATGCTTGAGTGTTGTAAAAATGATTTCACCTTTATATGAAAAATTCCAACCATTGGTTTCGAAAATGTAATTATTCATCTTTTATAAAGTCACTGATTCTATGCTTACATTGTGTGTTTGTCTTACTTAAATGAACTAGTGTTGTAATCCTTCGGTAAAAATGGATATACATGCACAATGATGAATATATGTTTCCAAAACAATCGAACCATGAATGGCACTAAAAAATAATAGCATAAAACTATATTTAGGCTTCACATTTTTGATCTCCTTCATCCCCATGATGAAAGAGAATGAAAAAGATGAGTATCATTTGTAAATAAAGTGTAATCTAATGTCATCTGTATATTTTTCCTTTCCCCTTGTCTTTTGTTCATAGCCTGTAAGTATCCATCTAAATTCATATTTATTTTTGTCACATGTTCTGGTCATTTTTTAGATTTCTACGCTTTGGTTCAGCTTACCACGTTAGAATGCTTGGGTGTTGAAGAAATTATACCACCTATACATGAAAACTTCCAACAAAATGTTTCGAACATTTTATTTTTCATCTTTAAAAAAGTCACATATTCTACGCTATATATTGTATGTTTGTCTTACTTAAATGAACTAGTGTTGTAATCCTTCGGTAAGGAGGAAGGTACATGCACATTGATAAAGATATGTTCCCAAAACCATCGAACCTTGAATGGCACTAAAAATATAATCATAAAACAGTTTTGTAGGCTTCCAATTGATGATCTTCTTCATCCCCATAATGAAAGAGAAATGAACAAGATGACTATCATTTGTAAATAAAGTGTAATCTAATGTCATCTGTATATTTTTCCTTTCCCCTTGTCCTTTGTTCATAGGGAGTAAGTATCCATCTAAATTCATATATTATTTTGTCACATGTTCTAGTCATTTTTCATAATCTTCTTCATGTTTATACTTCTAAGCTTTCGTTCAGCTCACCATGTTAGAATGCTTGAGTAGTGTAAACATGATTCCACTTATATATGAAATCTTCCAACCATTGGTGTCGAAAATGTAATTATTCATCTAGTGTTGTAATCCTTCGGTAAGAAGGGATATACATGCACATTGATGAAGATATGTTCCCAAAACCTTTGAACCATAAATGGCACTAAAAATATGATCATAAAACAATTTTGTAGGCTTCCAATTGATGATCTTCTTCATCCCCATGATGAAAGAGAAATGAAAAAGATTAGTATCATTTTTAAATAAAGTGTAATCTAATGTCATCTGTATTTTTTCCTGTCCCCTTGCCCTTTGTTAATAGAATGTAAGTATTCATCTAAATTCATATATATTTTTGTTACATATTCTGGTCATTTTTCATAATTTTGTTCATGTTTAGACTTCGACGCTTTCGTTCAGCTCACCACGTTAAAATGCATGAGAAGTGTAGAAAAGATTCCACCTATATATGAAAACTTAAAACGATACGTTTCGAAAATTGTATTTTTCATCTTTAATAAAGTCACGGATTCTATGCTTATATTGTGTGTTTGTCTTACTGAAATGAACTAGTGTCGTAATCCTTCGGTAAGAAGGGATATGCATGCACAATAATGAAGGTATGTTTCTAAAACCATCGAACCATAAATGGCACTAACAAATGAAGGCATGCCAATTATCTCTTAGGCTTTCAATTGATGATCTCCCTATTCCCCATAAAGAAAGAGAAATGAAAAAGATGAGTATCATTTGTATATAAAGTGTTTTCTTTTATATATTTATCTTTTTGTTTTCCTCTTCCCTTGGTCTTCTTTCATAGGGAGTAAGTATTCAAGCAAATTCAATTATATCTTTGTTTTATGTTCTGGTCATTTTTTTAAATCTTGTTCATGTATTCACTTCTACGCTTTTGTTCAGCTCACCACATAAGAATGCTTGGGTGTTGTAGATATTTTTCCACCTATACATGATAACTTAAAACGATACGTTTCGAAAATTGTATTTTTCATCTTTAATAAAGTCACAGATTCTATGCTTATATTGTTTGTTTGTCTTACTGAAATGAACTAGTGTTGTAATCCTTCGGTAAGAAGGGATATGCATGCACAATAATGAAGATATGTTTTCAAATCCATCGAACCATAAATGGCACTACAAAAGAAAAGCATTAAACTAATTGCTAGGCTTCCAATTGATGATCTCCTTCTTCCCCATGGAGAAAGAGAAATGAAAAAGATTAGTATCATTTGTAAATAAAGTGTAATCTAATGTCATCTGTATTTGTTCCTGTCCCCTTGTCCTTTGTTCATAGATGGTAAGTATCCATCTAAATTCATATATATTTTTGTCACAGGTTCTGGTCATTTATCATAATCTTGTTCATGTTTAGACTTCTACGCTTTGGTTCAGCTCACTACGTTAACATGCTTGAGTGTTGTAAAAATGATTTCACCTTTACATGAAAAATTCCAACCATTGGTTTCGAAAATGTAATTATTCATCTTTTATAAAGTCACTGATTCTATGCTTACATTGTGTGTTTGTCTTACTTAAATGAACTAGTGTTGTAATCCTTCGGTAAAAAGGGATATACATGCACAATGATGAATATATGTTTCCAAAACAATCGAACCATGAATGGCACTAAAAAATAATAGCATAAAACTATATTTAGGCTTCACATTTTTGATCTCCTTCATCCCCATGATGAAAGAGAATGAAAAAGATGAGTATCATTTGTAAATAAAGTGTAATCTAATGTCATCTGTATATTTTTCCTTTCCCCTTGTCTTTTGTTCATAGCCTGTAAGTATCCATCTAAATTCATATTTATTTTTGTCACATGTTCTGGTCATTTTTTAGATTTCTACGCTTTGGTTCAGCTTACCACGTTAGAATGCTTGGGTGTTGAAGAAATTATACCACCTATACATGAAAACTTCCAACAAAATGTTTCGAACATTTTATTTTTCATCTTTAAAAAAGTCACATATTCTACGCTATATATTGTATGTTTGTCTTACTTAAATGAACTAGTGTTGTAATCCTTCGGTAAGGAGGAAGGTACATGCACATTGATAAAGATATGTTCCCAAAACCATCGAACCTTGAATGGCACTAAAAATATAATCATAAAACAGTTTTGTAGGCTTCCAATTGATGATCTTCTTCATCCCCATAATGAAAGAGAAATGAACAAGATGACTATCATTTGTAAATAAAGTGTAATCTAATGTCATCTGTATATTTTTCCTTTCCCCTTGTCTTTTGTTCATAGCCTGTAAGTATCCATCTAAATTCATATTTATTTTTGTCACATGTTCTGGTCATTTTTTAGATTTCTACGCTTTGGTTCAGCTTACCACGTTAGAATGCTTGGGTGTTGAAGAAATTATACCACCTATACATGAAAACTTCCAACAAAATGTTTCGAACATTTTATTTTTCATCTTTAAAAAAGTCACATATTCTACGCTATATATTGTATGTTTGTCTTACTTAAATGAACTAGTGTTGTAATCCTTCGGTAAGGAGGAAGGTACATGCACATTGATAAAGATATGTTCCCAAAACCATCGAACCTTGAATGGCACTAAAAATATAATCATAAAACAGTTTTGTAGGCTTCCAATTGATGATCTTCTTCATCCCCATAATGAAAGAGAAATGAACAAGATGACTATCATTTGTAAATAAAGTGTAATCTAATGTCATCTGTATATTTTTCCTTTCCCCTTGTCCTTTGTTCATAGGGAGTAAGTATCCATCTAAATTCATATATTATTTTGTCACATGTTCTAGTCATTTTTCATAATCTTCTTCATGTTTATACTTCTACGCTTTCGTTCAGCTCACCATGTTAGAATGCTTGGGTGATGTAGAAATTATACCACCTATACATGATAACTTAAAACGATACGTTTCGAAAATTGTATTTTTCATCATTAATAAAGTCACGGATTCTATGCTTATATTGTGTGTTTGTCTTACTTAAATGAACTAGTGTTGCAATTTTTCGGTAAGAAAGAATATGCGTGCACAATGATGAAGGTATGTTTCCAAAACCATCGAAATATAAATGGCACTACAAAATAAAATCATGAATCTTTTTGTCTAGGCTTCCAATTAATAATCTCCTTCTTCCCCTTGAAGAAAGGGAAATGAAAAAGATGAGTATCATTTGTATATGAAGTGTAATCTAATTTCATCTGCATATTTTTTCCTTTCCCCTTGTCCTTTGTTCATAGGGGGTAAGTATCCATCTAAATTCATATATATTTTTGTCACATGTTCTGGTCATTTTTCATGATTTTGTTCATGTCTAGACTTCGACACTTTGGTTCAGCTCACAACGTTAAAATGCTTGAGTAGTGTAAACATGATTCCACTTATATATAAAAACTTCGAACAATAGGTTTCGAAATTTCTATTTTTCATCTTTAATAAAGTCACAGATTCTATGCTTATATTGTGTGTTTGTCTTACTTAAATGAACTAGTGTTGTAACCCTTGGGTAAGAAGGGATATACATGCACAATGATGAAGATATGTTTCCAAAACCATCGAACCATGAATGGCACTAACAAATAAAAGCATAAAACTATTTCTTAGGCTTCCAATTGATGATCTCCTTCTTCCCCATGAAGAAAGAGAAATGAAAAAGATTAGTATCATTTTTAAATAAAGTGTAATCTAATGTCATTTGTATTTTTTCCTGTCCCCTTGTCCTTTGTTAATAGTATGTAAGTATTAATCTAAATTCATATATATTTTTGTTACATGTTCTGGTCATTATTCATAATTTTGTTCATGTTTAGACTTCTACGCTTTGCTTCAGCTCACCCGTTAAAATGCATGAGAAGTGTAGAAATGATTCCACCTATATATGAAAACTTCGAACAATAGGTTTCGAAAATTCTTTTTTTCATCTTCAATAACGTCAAAGATTCTATGCTTACATTGTGTGTTTGTCTTACTTAAATGAACCAGTGTTGTAATTTTTCGGTAAGAAGGGATATACATGCACAATGACGAAGATATGTTTAAAAAACCATCGAACCATGAATGGCTCTAAAAATAAAAGCATAAAACTATATATAGGCTTCAAATTGATGATCTCCTTCATCCCAATGATGAAAGAGAATGACAAAGATGAGTATCATTTGTAAATAAAGTGTAATCTAATGTCATCTTTTTTTGTCCCTGCCCCCTTGTCCTTTGTTCATAGACGGTAAGTATCCATCTAAATTTAAATATGTTTTTTTTAATATATTCTGGTAATTTTTCTAAATCTTGTTCATGTATTGACTTCTACGCTTTTGTTTAGCCCACCACGTAAGAATGTTTGGGTGTTGTAGAAATTATACCACCTATACATGAAAACTTCCAACAAAATGTTTCGAACATTTTATTTTTCATCTTTAAAAAAGTCACATATCTACGCTATATATTGTGTGTTTTTCTTACTTAAATGAACTAGTGTTGTAATCCTTCGGTAAGAAAGGATATGCATGCACAATGATGAAGATATGTTTTCAAAAACCATCGAACTATAAATGGCACTACAAAATAAAAGCATTAAACTATTTTCTAGGCTTTCAATTGATAATCTCCTTCCTCCCCGTGAAGAAAGAGAAATGAAAAAGATGAGTATCACTTGTATATAAAGTGTAATCTAATGTCATCTGTATTTGTTTTCCTTTTCACTTGTCCTTTGATCATAGAACGTAAGTATCCATCTAAATTCAAATAGATCTTTTCTATATGTTCTGGTCATTTTTCAGAATCTTCTTCATGTATTCACTTTTACGCTTTTGTTTAGCTTATCCCGTTAGAATGATTGGGTGTTGTAGAAATTATACCACCTATACATGATAACTTAAAACAATAGGTTTCGAAAATTGCATTTTTCATCTTTAATAAAGTCACGTATTCTATGCTTATATTATGTGTTTGTCTTACTTAAATGAACTAGTGTTGGAATATTTCGGTAAGAAACAATATGCGTGCACAATAATGAAGGTATGTTTCCAAAACCATTCTAACCATAAATGCCACTAACAAATTAAGGCATGACAATTACTTCGTAGGCTTCCAATTGATGATCTCCCTATTCCCCATAAAGAAAGAGAAATGAAAAAGATGAGTATCATTTGTATATAAAGTGTTTTCTAATATATATTTATCTATTTTTTCCTCTGCCCTTGGTCTTTTTTCATAGGAGGTAAGTATTCAAACAATTTCAAATTATTAACCTTTGTTACACTTTCTGGTAATTTTTCAGAATCTTGTACATGTATTCACTTCTACGCTTTTGTTCAGCTTATCCCGTTAGAATGCTTGGGTGTTGTAGAAATTATACCATCTATACATGATAACTTAAAACAATAGGTTTCGAAAATTTAATTGTTCATCTTTATTAAAGTCACAGATTCTATGCTTATATTGTTTGTTTGTCTTACTTAAATGAACTAGTGTTGTAATCCTTCGGTAAGAAAGGATATGCATGCACAATGATGAAGATATGTTTTCAAAAACCATCGAACTATAAATGGCACTACAAAATAAAAGCATTAAACTATTTTATAGGCTTTCAATTGATAATCTCCTTCCTCCCCGTGAAGAAAGAGAAATGAAAAAGATGAGTATCACTTGTATATAAAGTGTAATCTAATGTCATCTGTATTTGTTTTCCTTTTCACTTGTCCTTTGATCATAGAACGTAAGTATCCATCTAATTTCAAATATATCTTTGTCATATGTTCTGGTCATTTTTCAGAACCTTGTTCATGTATTCACTTTTACGCTTTTGTTTAGCTTATCCCGTTAGAAAGCTTGGGTGTTGTAGAAATTATACCACCTATACATGAAAACTTAAAACAATAGGTTTCGAAAATTTTATTTTTCATTTTTAATAAAGTCACGTATTCTATGCTTATATTATGTGTTTGTCTTACTTAAATGAACTAGTGTTGCAATCTTTCGGTAAGAAAGGATATGCGTGCACAATGATGAAGATATGTTTTCAAAACCATCGAACTATAAATGGCACTACAAAATAAAAGCATACAACTATTTCTTAGGCTTCCAATTGATGATCTCCTTCTTCCCCATGAAGAAAGAGAAATGAAAAAGATTAGTATCATTTTTAAATAAAGTGTAATCTAATGTCATTTGTATTTTTTCCTGTCCCCTTGTCCTTTGTTAATAGTATGTAAGTATTAATCTAAATTCATATATATTTTTGTTACATGTTCTGGTCATTATTCATAATTTTGTTCATGTTTAGACTTCTACGCTTTGCTTCAGCTCACCCGTTAAAATGCATGAGAAGTGTAGAAATGATTCCACCTATATATGAAAACTTCGAACAATAGGTTTCGAAAATTCTTTTTTTCATCTTCAATAACGTCAAAGATTCTATGCTTACATTGTGTGTTTGTCTTACTTAAATGAACCAGTGTTGTAATTTTTCGGTAAGAAGGGATATACATGCACAATGACGAAGATATGTTTAAAAAACCATCGAACCATGAATGGCTCTAAAAATAAAAGCATAAAACTATATATAGGCTTCAAATTGATGATCTCCTTCATCCCAATGATGAAAGAGAATGACAAAGATGAGTATCATTTGTAAATAAAGTGTAATCTAATGTCATCTTTTTTTGTCCCTGCCCCCTTGTCCTTTGTTCATAGACGGTAAGTATCCATCTAAATTTAAATATGTTTTTTTTAATATATTCTGGTAATTTTTCTAAATCTTGTTCATGTATTGACTTCTACGCTTTTGTTTAGCCCACCACGTAAGAATGCTTGGGTGTTGTAGAAATTATACCACCTATACATGAAAACTTCCAACAAAATGTTTCGAACATTTTATTTTTCATCTTTAAAAAAGTCACATATCTACGCTATATATTGTGTGTTTTTCTTACTTAAATGAACTAGTGTTGTAATCCTTCGGTAAGAAAGGATATGCATGCACAATGATGAAGATATGTTTTCAAAAACCATCGAACTATAAATGGCACTACAAAATAAAAGCATTAAACTATTTTCTAGGCTTTCAATTGATAATCTCCTTCCTCCCCGTGAAGAAAGAGAAATGAAAAAGATGAGTATCACTTGTATATAAAGTGTAATCTAATGTCATCTGTATTTGTTTTCCTTTTCACTTGTCCTTTGATCATAGAACGTAAGTATCCATCTAAATTCAAATAGATCTTTTCTATATGTTCTGGTCATTTTTCAGAATCTTCTTCATGTATTCACTTTTACGCTTTTGTTTAGCTTATCCCGTTAGAATGATTGGGTGTTGTAGAAATTATACCACCTATACATGATAACTTAAAACAATAGGTTTCGAAAATTGCATTTTTCATCTTTAATAAAGTCACGTATTCTATGCTTATATTATGTGTTTGTCTTACTTAAATGAACTAGTGTTGGAATATTTCGGTAAGAAACAATATGCGTGCACAATAATGAAGGTATGTTTCCAAAACCATTCTAACCATAAATGCCACTAACAAATTAAGGCATGACAATTACTTCGTAGGCTTCCAATTGATGATCTCCCTATTCCCCATAAAGAAAGAGAAATGAAAAAGATGAGTATCATTTGTATATAAAGTGTTTTCTAATATATATTTATCTATTTTTTCCTCTGCCCTTGGTCTTTTTTCATAGGAGGTAAGTATTCAAACAATTTCAAATTATTAACCTTTGTTACACTTTCTGGTAATTTTTCAGAATCTTGTACATGTATTCACTTCTACGCTTTTGTTCAGCTTATCCCGTTAGAATGCTTGGGTGTTGTAGAAATTATACCATCTATACATGATAACTTAAAACAATAGGTTTCGAAAATTTAATTGTTCATCTTTATTAAAGTCACAGATTCTATGCTTATATTGTTTGTTTGTCTTACTTAAATGAACTAGTGTTGTAATCCTTCGGTAAGAAAGGATATGCATGCACAATGATGAAGATATGTTTTCAAAAACCATCGAACTATAAATGGCACTACAAAATAAAAGCATTAAACTATTTTATAGGCTTTCAATTGATAATCTCCTTCCTCCCCGTGAAGAAAGAGAAATGAAAAAGATGAGTATCACTTGTATATAAAGTGTAATCTAATGTCATCTGTATTTGTTTTCCTTTTCACTTGTCCTTTGATCATAGAACGTAAGTATCCATCTAATTTCAAATATATCTTTGTCATATGTTCTGGTCATTTTTCAGAACCTTGTTCATGTATTCACTTTTACGCTTTTGTTTAGCTTATCCCGTTAGAAAGCTTGGGTGTTGTAGAAATTATACCACCTATACATGAAAACTTAAAACAATAGGTTTCGAAAATTTTATTTTTCATTTTTAATAAAGTCACGTATTCTATGCTTATATTATGTGTTTGTCTTACTTAAATGAACTAGTGTTGCAATCTTTCGGTAAGAAAGGATATGCGTGCACAATGATGAAGATATGTTTTCAAAACCATCGAACTATAAATGGCACTACAAAATAAAAGCATACAACTATTTTCTAGGCTTCCAATTGATAATCTCCTTCTTCCCCATGAAGAAAGAGAAATGAAAAAGATGAGTATAATTTGTATTTAAAGTGTAATCTAAAGTCATCTGTATTTGTTTTCCTTTTCACTTGTCCTTTGATCATAGAACGTAAGGATCCATCTAAATTTAAATATGTCTTTGTTTATATGTTCTGATCATTGTTTTGAATCTTGTTTATGTATTAACTTCTACGCTTTTGTTTTAGCCCACCACGTAAGAATGTCTGGGTGTTGTAGAAACTATACCACCTATACATGATAACTTAAAACGATAGGTTTCCAAAATTTAATTTTTAATCTTTATTAAAGTCACAGATTCTATGCTTATATTGTTTGTTTGTCTTAATTAAATGAACTAGTGTAGTAATCCTTCGGTAAGAAAGGATATGCATGCACAATGATGAAGATATGTTTTCAAAAACCATCGAACTATAAATGGCACTACAAAATAAAAGCATTAAACTATTTTCTAGGCTTTCAATTGATAATCTCCTTCCTCCCCGTGAAGAAAGAGAAATGAAAAAGATGAGTATCACTTGTATATAAAGTGTAATCTAATGTCATCTGTATTTGTTTTCCTTTTCACTTGTCCTTTGATCATAGAACGTAAGTATCCATCTAAATTCAAATAGATCTTTTCTATATGTTCTGGTCATTTTTCAGAATCTTCTTCATGTATTCACTTTTACGCTTTTGTTTAGCTTATCCCGTTAGAATGATTGGGTGTTGTAGAAATTATACCACCTATACATGATAACTTAAAACAATAGGTTTCGAAAATTGCATTTTTCATCTTTAATAAAGTCACGTATTCTATGCTTATATTATGTGTTTGTCTTACTTAAATGAACTAGTGTTGGAATATTTCGGTAAGAAACAATATGCGTGCACAATAATGAAGGTATGTTTCCAAAACCATTCTAACCATAAATGCCACTAACAAATTAAGGCATGACAATTACTTCGTAGGCTTCCAATTGATGATCTCCCTATTCCCCATAAAGAAAGAGAAATGAAAAAGATGAGTATCATTTGTATATAAAGTGTTTTCTAATATATATTTATCTATTTTTTCCTCTGCCCTTGGTCTTTTTTCATAGGAGGTAAGTATTCAAACAATTTCAAATTATTAACCTTTGTTACACTTTCTGGTAATTTTTCAGAATCTTGTACATGTATTCACTTCTACGCTTTTGTTCAGCTTATCCCGTTAGAATGCTTGGGTGTTGTAGAAATTATACCATCTATACATGATAACTTAAAACAATAGGTTTCGAAAATTTAATTGTTCATCTTTATTAAAGTCACAGATTCTATGCTTATATTGTTTGTTTGTCTTACTTAAATGAACTAGTGTTGTAATCCTTCGGTAAGAAAGGATATGCATGCACAATGATGAAGATATGTTTTCAAAAACCATCGAACTATAAATGGCACTACAAAATAAAAGCATTAAACTATTTTATAGGCTTTCAATTGATAATCTCCTTCCTCCCCGTGAAGAAAGAGAAATGAAAAAGATGAGTATCACTTGTATATAAAGTGTAATCTAATGTCATCTGTATTTGTTTTCCTTTTCACTTGTCCTTTGATCATAGAACGTAAGTATCCATCTAATTTCAAATATATCTTTGTCATATGTTCTGGTCATTTTTCAGAACCTTGTTCATGAATTCACTTTTACGCTTTTGTTTAGCTTATCCCGTTAGAAAGCTTGGGTGTTGTAAAAATTATACCACCTATACATGAAAACTTAAAACAATAGGTTTCGAAAATTTTATTTTTCATTTTTAATAAAGTCACAGATTCTATGCTTATATTATGTGTTTGTCTTACTTAAATGAACTAGTGTTGCAATCTTTCGGTAAGAAAGGATATGCGTGCACAATGATGAAGGTATGTTTCCAAAACCATTCTAACCATAAATGCCATTAACAAATAAAGGCATGACAATTATCTCTTAGGCTTCCAATTGATGATCTCCCTATTCCCCATAAAGAAAGAGAAATGAAAAAAGAGTATTATTTGTATATAACGTGTTTTCTAATATATATTTATCTAATTTTTCCTCTGCCCTTGGTCTTTTTCCATAGGAGGTAAGTATTAAAAAAAAATCCAATTAATCTTTGTTACACGTTCTGATAATTTTTCAGAATCTTGTTCATGTATTTAATTCTACGCTTTGGTTCAGCCCACCAAATTAGAATACTTGATTGTTATAGAAATGATTCCACCTTTATATGAAAACTTCCAACCATTGGTTTCGAAAATTTAATTTTTCATCTGTAATGAAGTCACATATTCTATGCTTATATTGTTTGATTGTCTTACTTTAAATGAACTAGTGTTGTAATCCGTTTGTAAGAAGGAATATGCATGTACAATGTTGAAGATATGTTTTCAAAACCATCGAACCATAAATGGCACTAAAAATATAATCATAAAACAGTTTTGTAGGCTTCCAATTGATGATCTTCTTCATCCCCATAATGAAAGAGAAATGAACAAGATGACTATCATTTGTAAATAAAGTGTAATCTAATGTCATCTGTATATTTTTCCTTTCCCCTTGTCTTTTGTTCATAGCCTGTAAGTATCCATCTAAATTCATATTTATTTTTGTCACATGTTCTGGTCATTTTTTAGATTTCTACGCTTTGGTTCAGCTTACCACGTTAGAATGCTTGGGTGTTGAAGAAATTATACCACCTATACATGAAAACTTCCAACAAAATGTTTCGAACATTTTATTTTTCATCTTTAAAAAAGTCACATATTCTACGCTATATATTGTATGTTTGTCTTACTTAAATGAACTAGTGTTGTAATCCTTCGGTAAGGAGGAAGGTACATGCACATTGATAAAGATATGTTCCCAAAACCATCGAACCTTGAATGGCACTAAAAATATAATCATAAAACAGTTTTGTAGGCTTCCAATTGATGATCTTCTTCATCCCCATAATGAAAGAGAAATGAACAAGATGACTATCATTTGTAAATAAAGTGTAATCTAATGTCATCTGTATATTTTTCCTTTCCCCTTGTCCTTTGTTCATAGGGAGTAAGTATCCATCTAAATTCATATATTATTTTGTCACATGTTCTAGTCATTTTTCATAATCTTCTTCATGTTTATACTTCTACGCTTTCGTTCAGCTCACCATGTTAGAATGCTTGGGTGATGTAGAAATTATACCACCTATACATGATAACTTAAAACGATACGTTTCGAAAATTGTATTTTTCATCATTAATAAAGTCACGGATTCTATGCTTATATTGTGTGTTTGTCTTACTTAAATGAACTAGTGTTGCAATTTTTCGGTAAGAAAGAATATGCGTGCACAATGATGAAGGTATGTTTCCAAAACCATCGAAATATAAATGGCACTACAAAATAAAATCATGAATCTTTTTGTCTAGGCTTCCAATTAATAATCTCCTTCTTCCCCTTGAAGAAAGGGAAATGAAAAAGATGAGTATCATTTGTATATGAAGTGTAATCTAATTTCATCTGCATATTTTTTCCTTTCCCCTTGTCCTTTGTTCATAGGGGGTAAGTATCCATCTAAATTCATATATATTTTTGTCACATGTTCTGGTCATTTTTCATGATTTTGTTCATGTCTAGACTTCGACACTTTGGTTCAGCTCACAACGTTAAAATGCTTGAGTAGTGTAAACATGATTCCACTTATATATAAAAACTTCGAACAATAGGTTTCGAAATTTCTATTTTTCATCTTTAATAAAGTCACAGATTCTATGCTTATATTGTGTGTTTGTCTTACTTAAATGAACTAGTGTTGTAACCCTTGGGTAAGAAGGGATATACATGCACAATGATGAAGATATGTTTCCAAAACCATCGAACCATGAATGGCACTAACAAATAAAAGCATAAAACTATTTCTTAGGCTTCCAATTGATGATCTCCTTCTTCCCCATGAAGAAAGAGAAATGAAAAAGATTAGTATCATTTTTAAATAAAGTGTAATCTAATGTCATTTGTATTTTTTCCTGTCCCCTTGTCCTTTGTTAATAGTATGTAAGTATTAATCTAAATTCATATATATTTTTGTTACATGTTCTGGTCATTATTCATAATTTTGTTCATGTTTAGACTTCTACGCTTTGCTTCAGCTCACCCGTTAAAATGCATGAGAAGTGTAGAAATGATTCCACCTATATATGAAAACTTCGAACAATAGGTTTCGAAAATTCTTTTTTTCATCTTCAATAACGTCAAAGATTCTATGCTTACATTGTGTGTTTGTCTTACTTAAATGAACCAGTGTTGTAATTTTTCGGTAAGAAGGGATATACATGCACAATGACGAAGATATGTTTAAAAAACCATCGAACCATGAATGGCTCTAAAAATAAACGCATAAAACTATATATAGGCTTCAAATTGATGATCTCCTTCATCCCAATGATGAAAGAGAATGACAAAGATGAGTATCATTTGTAAATAAAGTGTAATCTAATGTCATCTTTTTTGTCCCTGCCCCCTTGTCCTTTGTTCATAGACGGTAAGTATCCATCTAAATTTAAATATGTTTTTTTTAATATATTCTGGTAATTTTTCTAAATCTTGTTCATGTATTGACTTCTACGCTTTTGTTTAGCCCACCACGTAAGAATGCTTGGGTGTTGTAGAAATTATACCACCTATACATGAAAACTTCCAACAAAATGTTTCGAACATTTTATTTTTCATCTTTAAAAAAGTCACATATCTACGCTATATATTGTGTGTTTTTCTTACTTAAATGAACTAGTGTTGTAATCCTTCGGTAAGAAAGGATATGCATGCACAATGATGAAGATATGTTTTCAAAAACCATCGAACTATAAATGGCACTACAAAATAAAAGCATTAAACTATTTTCTAGGCTTTCAATTGATAATCTCCTTCCTCCCCGTGAAGAAAGAGAAATGAAAAAGATGAGTATCACTTGTATTTAAAGTGTAATCTAAAGTCATCTGTATTTGTTTTCCTTTTCACTTGTCCTTTGATCATAGAACGTAAGGATCCATCTAAATTTAAATATGTCTTTGTTTATATGTTCTGATCATTGTTTTGAATCTTGTTTATGTATTAACTTCTACGCTTTTGTTTTAGCCCACCACGTAAGAATGTCTGGGTGTTGTAGAAACTATACCACCTATACATGATAACTTAAAACGATAGGTTTCCAAAATTTAATTTTTAATCTTTATTAAAGTCACAGATTCTATGCTTATATTGTTTGTTTGTCTTAATTAAATGAACTAGTGTAGTAATCCTTCGGTAAGAAAGGATATGCATGCACAATGATGAAGATATGTTTTCAAAAACCATCGAACTATAAATGGCACTACAAAATAAAAGCATTAAACTATTTTCTAGGCTTTCAATTGATAATCTCCTTCCTCCCCGTGAAGAAAGAGAAATGAAAAAGATGAGTATCACTTGTATATAAAGTGTAATCTAATGTCATCTGTATTTGTTTTCCTTTTCACTTGTCCTTTGATCATAGAACGTAAGTATCCATCTAAATTCAAATAGATCTTTTCTATATGTTCTGGTCATTTTTCAGAATCTTCTTCATGTATTCACTTTTACGCTTTTGTTTAGCTTATCCCGTTAGAATGATTGGGTGTTGTAGAAATTATACCACCTATACATGATAACTTAAAACAATAGGTTTCGAAAATTGCATTTTTCATCTTTAATAAAGTCACGTATTCTATGCTTATATTATGTGTTTGTCTTACTTAAATGAACTAGTGTTGGAATATTTCGGTAAGAAACAATATGCGTGCACAATAATGAAGGTATGTTTCCAAAACCATTCTAACCATAAATGCCACTAACAAATTAAGGCATGACAATTACTTCGTAGGCTTCCAATTGATGATCTCCCTATTCCCCATAAAGAAAGAGAAATGAAAAAGATGAGTATCATTTGTATATAAAGTGTTTTCTAATATATATTTATCTATTTTTTCCTCTGCCCTTGGTCTTTTTTCATAGGAGGTAAGTATTCAAACAATTTCAAATTATTAACCTTTGTTACACTTTCTGGTAATTTTTCAGAATCTTGTACATGTATTCACTTCTACGCTTTTGTTCAGCTTATCCCGTTAGAATGCTTGGGTGTTGTAGAAATTATACCATCTATACATGATAACTTAAAACAATAGGTTTCGAAAATTTAATTGTTCATCTTTATTAAAGTCACAGATTCTATGCTTATATTGTTTGTTTGTCTTACTTAAATGAACTAGTGTTGTAATCCTTCGGTAAGAAAGGATATGCATGCACAATGATGAAGATATGTTTTCAAAAACCATCGAACTATAAATGGCACTACAAAATAAAAGCATTAAACTATTTTATAGGCTTTCAATTGATAATCTCCTTCCTCCCCGTGAAGAAAGAGAAATGAAAAAGATGAGTATCACTTGTATATAAAGTGTAATCTAATGTCATCTGTATTTGTTTTCCTTTTCACTTGTCCTTTGATCATAGAACGTAAGTATCCATCTTATTTCAAATATATCTTTGTCATATGTTCTGGTCATTTTTCAGAACCTTGTTCATGTATTCACTTTTACGCTTTTGTTTAGCTTATCCCGTTAGAAAGCTTGGGTGTTGTAGAAATTATACCACCTATACATGAAAACTTAAAACAATAGGTTTCGAAAATTTTATTTTTCATTTTTAATAAAGTCACAGATTCTATGCTTATATTATGTGTTTGTCTTACTTAAATGAACTAGTGTTGCAATCTTTCGGTAAGAAAGGATATGCGTGCACAATGATGAAGGTATGTTTCCAAAACCATTCTAACCATAAATGCCATTAACAAATAAAGGCATGACAATTATCTCTTAGGCTTCCAATTGATGATCTCCCTATTCCCCATAAAGAAAGAGAAATGAAAAAAGAGTATTATTTGTATATAACGTGTTTTCTAATATATATTTATCTAATTTTTCCTCTGCCCTTGGTCTTTTTCCATAGGAGGTAAGTATTAAAAAAAAATCCAATTAATCTTTGTTACACGTTCTGATAATTTTTCAGAATCTTGTTCATGTATTTAATTCTACGCTTTGGTTCAGCCCACCAAATTAGAATACTTGATTGTTATAGAAATGATTCCACCTTTATATGAAAACTTCCAACCATTGGTTTCGAAAATTTAATTTTTCATCTGTAATGAAGTCACATATTCTATGCTTATATTGTTTGATTGTCTTACTTTAAATGAACTAGTGTTGTAATCCGTTTGTAAGAAGGAATATGCATGTACAATGTTGAAGATATGTTTTCAAAACCATCGAACCATAAATGGCACTAAAAATATAAGCATAAAACTATTTTCTACGCTTCCAATTAATAATCTCCTTCTTCCCCATAAAGAAAAAGAAATGAAAAAGATGAGTATTATTTGTATATAAAGTGTAATCTAATGTCATCTGTATGTTTGTTCCTTCACCCTTGTCTTTTTTTAATAGAATGTAAGTATCCATCTAAATTCATATATATTTTTGTCACATTTTCTGGTCATTTAAAAAAATCTTATTCATGTATTCACTTCTACGCTTTAGTTTAACCCACCACGTAAGAATGCCTGGGTGTTGTAGAAATTATACCACCTAAACATAAAAACTTCCAACCATTGGTTTCGAAAATTTAATTTTTCATCTGTAATAAAGTCACATATTCTATGCTTATATTGTTGGATTGTCTTACTTTAAATGAACTAGTGTTGTAATCCTTCGGTAAGAAAGGATATGCATGCACAATGATGAAGACATGTTTTCAAAACCATCGAACAATAAATGGCACTACAAAATAAAAGCATTGAACTATTTTCTAGGCTTCCAATTAATAATCTCCTTCTTTCACATAAAGAAAGAGAAATTAAATTTGTTATTATCATTTGTATATAAAGTGTAATCTAATGTCATCTTCTTTGTCCCTGCCCCCTTGTCCTTTGTTTATAGTCTGTAAGTATCCATCTAAAATTAAATATGTCTTTGTTTATATTTTCTTGTCATTTAAAAAAATCTTGTTCATGTATTCACTTCTACGCTTTAGTTTAGCCCACCACGTAGGAATGCTTGGGTGTCGTAGAAAATATACCACATATACATGATAAATTGAAACGATAGGTTTCGAATATTTTATTTTTCATATTTAATAAAGTCATGGATTCTATGCTTATATTGTGTGTTTGTATTACTTAAACGAACTAGTCTTGTAATCCGTTGGTAAGAAGGGATATGCATTTACACAGATGAAGATATGTTTTCAAAACCTTTGAACCATAAATGGCACTACAAAATAAAAGCATAAAACTATTGTTAAGGCTTCAAATTGATTATCTCCTTCTTCCCCATGATGAAAGAGAAATAAAAAGGATGAGTATCATTTGTATATAAAGTGTTTTCTAATATATATGTATGTCTTTTTTCTGCCACCCTTTGGCTTCTTCCATAGGTGGTAAGTATCAATCTAAAATGAATTATAACATCTTTATATATTGAGGTCGTCTTTCCGAATTTGTATCTATTATTCACTTCTGAGCTTTTTATTAAGCTTACAAAAATAGAATAGATGGGTGTTTTGGACATCACCTATCTATGATATTTTTTGAGCATTGATTTTGAAATTTCATTTTAAATCTTTTCATAAAGTCATGGATTTTATTTTATTTTATATGTCTTTCTTACTATTAAAAGCAGCTGTTGTAACCCATCATTGAGAATGGATATTTGTTTTCCTAAAAAAAAGATATGTTTCCTAAACCATTCTATCCATAAATGTTACTTAAAAATAAAGGCCTGAAAATTGACCGTAAGGCTTACAGCTGTTGATCTCCTTCTTGCCCATGAATAAAAAGAAATGAGAAAGATGAGTATTATTTGTATATAAACTGTAATCTAATATCATTTTGTTTCCTTTAATAAAGTCACAGATTTTATGCTTATATTGTGTGTTTGTCTTACTTAAATGAACTAGTCTTGTAATCCTTTGGTAAGAAGGGATATGCATGCACAATCATGAAGATATGTTTCCTAAACCATCGAACCATGAATGGCACTAACAAATAAAAGCATGAAACTATCTTTAGGTTTCAAATTGATGATCTCCTTCATCCCTATGATGAAAGAGAAATGAAAAAGGTGAGTATCATTTTGTAAATAAAGTGTAATCTAATTTCATCTGCATTTTTTCCTGTCCCCTTGTCCTTTGTCCATAGATCGTAAGTATCCATCTAAATTCATATATATTTTTGTCACATGTTCTGGTCATTTATCATAATCTTGTTCATGTATAGACTTCTACGCTTTAGTTCAGCTCACCACGTTAAAATGCTTGAGTGTTGTAGAAATGATTTCACCTTTATATGAAAACTTCAAACAATAAGTTTCGAAAAATTTAGTTTTCATCTTTAATAAAGTCACACATTCTACGCTATATATTGTGTGTTTGTCTTACTTAAATGAACTAGGGTTGTAATCCTTTGGTAAAAATGGATATGCATGCACAATGATGAAGATATGTTTCCAAAACCATCGAACCATGAATGGCACTAAAAAATAAAAGCATAAAACTATCTTTAGGCTTCCAATTGATGATCTCCTTCTTAACCATGAAGAAAAAGAAATTAAAAAGATGAGTATCATTTGTATATCAAGTGTAATCTAATGTCATCTGTATGTTTTTTTCCTTTCCCCTTGTCCTTTGTTCATAGGGGGTAAGTATCCATCTAAATTCATATATATTTTTGTCACATGTTCTGGTCATTTTTCATAATTTTGTTCATGTCTAGACTTCGACGCTTCGGTTCAGCTCACCACGTTAGAATGCATGAGAAGTGTAGAAATGATTCCACCTATATATGAAAACTTCGAACAATAGGTTTCGGAAATTCTATTTTTTCATCTTTAATAAAGTCACAGATTCTTTGCTTATATTGTGTGTTTGTCTTACTTAAATGAACTAGTCTTGTAATCCTTTGGTAAGAAGGGATATGCGTGCACAATGATGAAGGTATCTCTCCAAAACCATTGTAACCAGAAATGCCACTAAAAATAAAAGCATAAAACTATTTGTTAGGTTCCAATTGATTATCTCCTTTTTTCCATGAAGAAAGAGAAAGGAAAAAGATGAGTATTATTTTTATGTAAAGTGTAATCTAATGTCATCTGTATGTTTCTTCCTTCCCCCTTGTCCTTTGTTCATAGAACGTAAGTATCCATCTAAATTCAAATATATTTTTGTCACATGTTCTTGTCATTTTCCATAATCTTGTTCATTTTTAGACTTCTACGCTTTGGTTTAGTTCACCACGTTAGAATGCTTGAGTGTTGTAGAAATGATTCCACCTTTATATGAAAACTTCCAGCCATTGGTTTCGAAAACTTTATTTTCATCTTTAATAAAGTCGCGGGGGAAATGCTTTTATTGTGAGTTTGTATTACATAAATGAACTAGTGTTGCAATCTTTCGGTTAGAAGGGATATGCATGCACAATCATGAAGATATGTTTCCAAAACCATCGAACCATGAATGGCACTAAAAAATAAAAGCATACAACTATTTTTTAGGCTTCCAATTAATGATCTCCTTCTTCCCCTTGAAGAAAGAGAAACGAAAAAGATGTTTATCATATATATATAAAGTGTAATCTAATGTCATCTGTATTTTTTCCATTCCCCTTGTCCTTTGTTTATAGAACGTAAGTATCCATCTAAATTTAAATGTATTTTTGTTTGATGTTCTGGTCATTTTTCTTAATCTTGTTCATGTATTCACTTCTACGCTTTTGTTTAGCCCACCACGTAAGAAAGCTTGGGTCTTGTAGAAAGTACACCACCTAAACATGAAAACTTCTAACATTAGGTTTCGAAAAATTTATTTGTTCATCTTTAATAAAGTCACGGATTCTATGCTTATATTGTGTGTTTGTATTACTTAAATGAACTAGTGTTGTAATCCTTTGGTAAGAAGGAATATGCATGCACAATCATGAAATTATGTTTCCAAAACCATCGAACAGTAAATGGCACTAAAAAATAAAAGCATAAAACTATCTTTAGGTTTCAAATTGATGATCTCCTTCATCCCTATGATGAAAGAGAAATGAAAAAGATGAGTATCATTTGTAAATTAAGTGTAATCTAATTTCATCTGCATTTTTTCCTGGCCCCTTGTCCTTTGTCCATAGATGGTAAGTATCCATCTAAATTCAAATATATTTTTGTCACATGTTCTTGTCATTTTCCATAATCTTGTTCATTTTTAGACTTCTACGCTTTGGTTTAGTTCACCACGTTAGAATGCTTGAGTGTTGTAGAAATGATTCCACCTTTATATGAAAACTTCCAACCATTGGTTTCGAAAACTTTATTTTCATCTTTAATAAAGTCGCGGGGGATATGCTTTTATTGTGAGTTTGTAGTACATAAATAAACTAGTGTTGCAATCTTTCGGTTAGAAGGAATATGCGTGCACAATGATGAAGGTATGTTTAAAAAAACATCGAACCATTAATGGCACTTAAAAATAAAAGCATAAAACTATTTGTTAGGCTTCCAATTGATGATCTCCTTCTTAACCATGAAGAAAAAGAAATTAAAAAGATGAGTATCATTTGTATATCAAGTGTAATCTAATGTCATCTGTATGTTTCTTCCTTCCCCCTTGTCCTTTGTTCATAGAACGTAAGTATCCATCTAAATTCAAATATATTTTTGTCACATGTTCTGGTCATTTTTCATAATTTTGTTCATGTCTAGACTTCGACGCTTCGGTTCAGCTCACCACGTTAGAATGCATGAGAAGTGTAGAAATGATTCCACCTATATATGAAAACTTCGAACAATAGGTTTCGAAAATTCTATTTGTTCATCTTTAATAAAGTCACAGATTCTTTGCTTATATTGTGTGTTTGTCTTACTTAAATGAACTAGTCTTGTAATCCTTTGTTAAGAAGGGATATGCGTGCACAATGATGAAGGTATCTCTCAAAAACCATTGTAACCAGAAATGCCACTAAAAATAAAAGCATAAAACTATCTTTAGGTTTCAAATTGATGATCTCCTTCATCCCTATGATGAAAGAGAAATGAAAAAGATGAGTATCATTTGTAAATTAAGTGTAATCTAATTTCATCTGCATTTTTTCCTGGCCCCTTGTCCTTTGTCCATAGATGGTAAGTATCCATCTAAATTCAAATATATTTTTGTCACATGTTCTTGTCATTTTCCATAATCTTGTTCATTTTTAGACTTCTACGCTTTGGTTTAGTTCACCACGTTAGAATGCTTGAGTGTTGTAGAAATGATTCCACCTTTATATGAAAACTTCCAACCATTGGTTTCGAAAACTTTATTTTCATCTTTAATAAAGTCGCGGGGGATATGCTTTTATTGTGAGTTTGTAGTACATAAATAAACTAGTGTTGCAATCTTTCGGTTAGAAGGAATATGCGTGCACAATGATGAAGGTATGTTTAAAAAAACATCGAACCATTAATGGCACTTAAAAATAAAAGCATAAAACTATTTGTTAGGCTTCCAATTGATGATCTCCTTCTTAACCATGAAGAAAAAGAAATTAAAAAGATGAGTATCATTTGTATATCAAGTGTAATCTAATGTCATCTGTATGTTTCTTCCTTCCCCCTTGTCCTTTGTTCATAGAACGTAAGTATCCATCTAAATTCAAATATATTTTTGTCACATGTTCTGGTCATTTTTCATAATTTTGTTCATGTCTAGACTTCGACGCTTCGGTTCAGCTCACCACGTTAGAATGCATGAGAAGTGTAGAAATGATTCCACCTATATATGAAAACTTCGAACAATAGGTTTCGAAAATTCTATTTGTTCATCTTTAATAAAGTCACAGATTCTTTGCTTATATTGTGTGTTTGTCTTACTTAAATGAACTAGTCTTGTAATCCTTTGTTAAGAAGGGATATGCGTGCACAATGATGAAGGTATCTCTCAAAAACCATTGTAACCAGAAATGCCACTAAAAATAAAAGCATAAAACTATTTGTTAGGTTCCAATTGATTATCTCCTTTTTTCCATGAAGAAAGAGAAAGGAAAAAGATGAGTATTATTTTGATGTAAAGTGTAATCCAATGTCATCTGTATGTTTCTTCCTTCCCCCTTGTCCTTTGTTCATAGAACGTAAGTATCCATCTAAATTCAAATATATTTTTGTCACATGTTCTTGTCATTTTCCATAATCTTGTTCATTTTTAGACTTCTACGCTTTGGTTTAGTTCACCACGTAAAGGCCCGGTCACACAGAGGGGACGCATGCGGGACGCACGGCCGGCGCATGGACAATTTCCAATTTTGGCCAGTGCGTTGTCGTTCGCTAGGCGTGCGTCAGCACTCGTTACTCGTTCGTCGAGCGCGCTGGACCAACGCTGGACCAGCGCTTTGCATTCGTCGTCATTCGCTGTGTGCGTCGGGATTTTTTGAGCATGCTCAAAAGTGTGCACGGAGCTCGACGCATGAATGTACACGCCAAAGGCACGCCAGACGTGCGTTGAGCGCGCTAGACCAGCGCCAGACATGCGCGGGGCACACGCCCTGTATACGCACAGCGCGCTAGCTACACGCTGTGCATTTTGTGTCAGCTCGCTAGCTTTTCCAAAATCATGACAAAAGTTAGGCACACGGCCTTTTCCGATTTCCAATGCGCTGGCCGTGCGTCGTAAAACGCGGTGCATGCGTGGACCATTCGTCCAGCGCGCTAGCAACACGCTGTGCATTCGTGGAAGTTGTTATCATGTGCGCTCTGGGCAAGGTCTGTATGCGTACTGTATGCGCCCTGTATGCGCTCAGCGCGCTAGCAACACGCTATGCATTTGGTGTCAAAAGTTGGGCGCACGACAACGCACTGGCCAAAATTGCAAATTTCCCATGCGCTGGCCGTGCGTTCCCCATGCGTCCTTCCTGTGTGACCGGGCCTTTAGAATGCTTGAGTGTTGTAGAAATGATTCCACCTTTATATGAAAACTTCCAGCCATTGGTTTCGAAAACTTTATTTTCATCTTTAATAAAGTCGCGGGGGATATGCTTTTATTGTGAGTTTGTATTACATAAATGAACTAGTGTTGCAATATTTCGGTTAGAAGGGATATGCATGCACAATCATGAAGATATGTTTCCAAAACCATCGAACCATGAATGGCACGAAAAAATAAAAGCATACAACTATTTTTTAGGCTTCCAATTAATGATCTCCTCCTTCCCCTTGAAGAAAGAGAAACGAAAAAGATGTTTATCATATATATATAAAGTGTAATCTAATGTCATCTGTATTTTTTCCATTCCCCTTGTCCTTTGTTTATAGAACGTAAGTATCCATCTAAATTTAAATATATTTTTGTTTGATGTTCTGGTCATTTTTCTTAATCTTGTTCATGTATTCACTTCTACGCTTTGGTTTAACCCACCATGAAAAATGCTTTGGTGTTGTAGAAATTATACTACTATACACATTACTTAAAACGATAGGTTTCGAATATTGTATTTTTCATCTTTAATAAAGTCACGGATTCTATGCTTATATTATATGTTTGTCTTACTTAAATGAACTACTGTTGCATTATTTCGGTAAGAAAGAATATGCGTGCACAATGATGAAGGTATCTCTCCAAAAACATTGTAACCAGAAATGCCACTAAAAATAAAAGCATAAAACTATTTGTTAGGTTCCAATTGATTATCTCCTTTTTTTCCATGAAGAAAGAGAAAGGAAAAAGATGAGTATCATTTGTATATGAAGTGTAATCTAATGTCATCTGTATGTTTCTTCCTTCCCCCTTGTCCTTTGTTCATAGAACGTAAGTATCCATCTAAATTCAAATATATTTTTGTCACATGTTCTTGTCATTTTCCATAATCTTGTTCATTTTTAGACTTCTACGCTTCGGTTTAGTTCACCACGTTAGAATGCTTGAGTGTTGTAGAAATGATTCCACCTTTATATGAAAACTTCCAACCATTGGTTTCGAAAACTTTATTTTCATCTTTAATAAAGTCGCGGGGGATATGCTTTTATTGTGAGTTTGTATTACATAAATAAACTAGTGTTGCAATCTTTCGGTTAGAAGGAATATGCGTGCACAATGATGAAGGTATGTTTAAAAAAACATCGAACCATTAATGGCACTTAAAAATAAAAGCATAAAACTATTTTGTAGGCTTCCAATTGATGATCTCCTTCTTCCCCATGAAGAAAGAGAAATGAGAAAGATTAGTATCATTCGTATAAAAAATGTTTTCTTATATATATTTATGTCTTTTTTTCTGCCACCCTTGGTCTTCTTTTATAGTGAGTAAGTATCCATCTAAATTTAAATATGTCTTTGTTAATATGTTCTCGTCATTTTTTAAATCTTGTTCATGTATTCACTTCTACGCTTTTGTTTAGCCCACCACGTAAGAATGCTTGGGTCTTGTAGAAAGTACACCATCTATACATGAAAAGTTCCAACAATAGGTTTCGAAAATTGTATTTTTCATCTTTAATAAAGTAACGGATTCTATGCTTATATTGTGTGTTTGTCTTACTTAAATGAACTAGTGTTGCAATCTTTCGGTAAGAAGGAATATGCGTGCACAATGATGAAGGTATGTTTAAAAAAACATCGAACCATTGATGGCACTTAAAAATAAAAGCATACAACTATTTTGTTTGGGCTTTCAATTGATGATCTCCTTCTTCCCCATGAAGAAAGAAAAATGAGAAAGATGAGTATCATATGTATATAAAGTGTTTTCTAATATATATTTATGTCTTTTCTCTGCCACCCTTGGTCTTTTTTCATAGGGAGTAAGTATCCATCTAAATTTAAATATGTCTTTGTTTATATGTTATCGTCATTTTTCTAAATCTTGTTCATGTATTCACTTCAACGCTTTTGTTTAGCCCACCACGTAAGAATGCTTTGGTGTTGTAGAAATTATGACACCTATACATGATAAATTAAAACGATAAGGTTTCGAATATCGTATTTTTCATCTTTAATAAAGTCACGGATTCTATGCTTATATTTTGTGTTTGTCTTACTCAAATTCACTAGTGTTGCAATCTTTCGGTAAGAACAAATATGCGTGCACAATAATGCAGGTATGTTTCCAAAACCATTGTAACCATAAATGCCACTAACAAATAAAGGCTTGACAATTATCTCTTAGGCTTCCAATCATTTGTATATAATGTGTTTTCTAATATATATTAACATATTTTTTCCTCTACCCTTGGTCTTTTTTCATAGAGGGTAAGTATTCAAACAAATTGAAATTAATCTTTGTTACACGTTCTGGTCATTTTTCAGAATCTTGTTCATGTATTCACTTGTACGCTTTGGTTTAGCCCACCATGAAAAATGCTTTGGTGTTGTAGAAATTATACTACTATACACATTACTTAAAACGATAGGTTTCGAATATTGTATTTTTCATCTCTAATAAAGTCACGGATTCTATGCTTATGTTATATGTTTGTCTTACTTAAATGAACTACTGTTGCATTATTTCGGTAAGAAAGAATATGCGTGCACAATGATGAAGGTATCTCTCCAAAAACATTGTAACCAGAAATGCCACTAAAAATAAAAGCATAAAACTATTTGTTAGGTTCCAATTGATTATCTCCTTTTTTTCCATGAAGAAAGAGAAAGGAAAAAGATGAGTATCATTTGTATATGAAGTGTAATCTAATGTCATCTGTATGTTTCTTCCTTCCCCCTTGTCCTTTGTTAATAGAACGTAAGTATCCATCTAAATTCAAATATATTTTTGTCACATGTTCTTGTCATTTTCCATAATCTTGTTCATTTTTAGACTTCTACGCTTTGGTTTAGTTCACCACGTTAGAATGCTTGAGTGTTGTAGAAATGATTCCACCTTTATATGAAAACTTCCAACCATTGGTTTCGAAAACTTTATTTTCATCTTTAATAAAGTCGCGGGGGATATGCTTTTATTGTGAGTTTGTATTACATAAATAAACTAGTGTTGCAATCTTTCGGTTAGAAGGAATATGCGTGCCCAATGATGAAGGTATGTTTAAAAAAACATCGAACCATTAATGGCACTTAAAAATAAAAGCATAAAACTATTTTGTAGGCTTCCAATTGATGATCTCCTTCTTCCCCATGAAGAAAGAGAAATGAGAAAGATTAGTATCATTTGTATATAAAGTGTTTTCTTATATATATTTATGTCTTTTTTTCTGCCACCCTTGGTCTTCTTTTATAGGGAGTAAGTATCCATCTAAATTTAAATATGTCTTTGTTAATATGTTCTCGTCATTTTTTTAAATCTTGTTCATGTATTCACTTCTACGCTTTTGTTTAGCCCACCACGTAAGAATGCTTGGGTCTTGTAGAAAATACACCATCTATACATGAAAACTTCCAACAATAGGTTTTGAAAATTGTATTTTTCATCTTTAATAAAGTAACGGATTCTATGCTTATATTGTGTGTTTGTATTACTTAAATGAACTAGGGTTGTAATCCTTTGGTAAAAAGGGATATGCATGCACAATGATGAAGATATGTTTTCAAAACCATCGGACCATAAATGGCACTACAAAATAAAAGCATTAACATTTTTTCTAGGCTTCCAATTGATAATATCCTTCTTCCCCATGAAGAAAGAGAAATGAAAAAGATGAGTATCATTTGCATATAAAGTGTAATTTAATGTCATCTGTATTTTTCCTTTCCCCTTGACCTTTGTTCATAGTTTGTAAGTATCCATCGAAATTTAAATATGTCTTTTTTTATATGTTCTTGTAATGTTTTTAAATCTTGTTCATGTATTCACTTCCACGCTTTTGTTTAGCCCACCACGTAAGAATGCTTGGGTGTTGTAGAAATTATACCACCTATACATGATAACTTAAAACGATACGTTTCGAACATTGTATTTTTCATCTTTAATAAAGTCACGGATGCTATGCTTATGCTAGGAGTCCACTGGGCCAGCGCCAGTTGGTGCCAGTTCGCGCCAAAGATTATGTGATTGGCGCGTAGTGGCTCGCTGTGGTGCCGAATTAATGTCCGCTCGGCATGTGTAGCCAAGTGGAATAAACTGGGTGCCATATGGCGTGCGCCAAATGCCACCCGGCTTGCTCCAAAATGTTGCGCCAGTTTGCGCCAGTTCGCGCCCTTATGCTAGGAGTCCACTGGGCCGGCGCCAGTTGGTGCCAGTTTGCGCCAATGCAATTTACTGTGGCGCCTAGTGTCGCCAAAAAGGTGCCTAGTGGCGTGTAGTGGCTCAAACTGCCTCCCAACTGGCTCGTGGTGGCCCGCAACGGCGCCAAATTTGAATGTGGCGGCAAGGAAATTTCAAAATGTTTGAAATTTTCGTCGCGCCACTTGCATCGAGCAATCAGCGCCAAGTGTCCGCCAAGTGACACCAAATGGCGCGAACATATCGCCCTTTGGCGCAAACAATCCGCCTATTGGAATCCACTGGAATGTAATGGCGCGCGCCAAGTTGCGCCAATGAGATTTCGCGCCACATGGCGCCACTTGGAGCCAAGGGGCACCTTGTTTGCGCCACTACGCGAGCCAAACGGCACCCGATTGGTGACTACTTCGCGCCAAATGCCACCTGGTTGCCCGCCATTCGGCGCCACTTGTCGTCATTAAAAGCAGAGCGGCATCGCAGGACTTTCTCACAGTGATGGCGGCAGTTCTCCAAGCTCCAGGGATGAGGTTGTGCTGGGCATCCTCCTGGTCCAACATGCGGACGTCCAGTGCCTGATAGCGCTTCCTGATGAGGTTGTTCAGCATGACGGCAGCTTCAAAGAGCAGGCGGACTGTGTCTGGTTCCTGTCTCACCTAGCCAAAGAAGCACTGGAACCACAGAGCCAGAATGCCAAAGGCATTTTCAACCACACGCCTTGCCCTGGACAGCCTGTAGTTGAAAATCTTCTGCTGTTGGACCATGTTACGACGGCCATAGGGCTTCATCATGTACGTCCTCATGGCGAAGGCATCGTCTCCCAGGAAGAAGTACGGCATAGGGTGCTCTTCATCATCATGGGGAAGAGGAGCTGGATCTGGGATGCCTAAAGTGCCAGCTTCAATGCACTCCTTCAGTTCACTGTTGTTGTAGATCTGGGCATCAGACTGATGGCCAACGCCACCCACATCGATCCACATGAACTGGTACTTTGAATCTACCAGAGCCATCAGGACAACCGAGAAGAACTGCTTGTAGTTGAAGTAAAGGCTGCCAGATTTTGTTGGGCTTCTGGAGATGGATGTGCTTTCCAGGCTCCCAGACAGTGAGGAAGATTCCATCTGGCTTCAAAATCACCTGCAACCTCAAGCCAGCCATAATTGGTTGTGGGGAGGGAGATGACTTCTGCAGCATACTCATCCACTATCGCTCTGGCTACATCAGGGACAAACTTCTGGATGGTTTCCTTGCCCACTCGGAAGTTGTAAGGCAGCTCGGCATAGGTGGCCCCAGTGGCGAGATGGCGCAGGAAGAGAGACAACTTGAGACCAGGGGGAATGGCCTTCCTGAAGTGGGTGTCCTTCTTCTGCAAGTGGGGTGTAAGCCTGACCAACAGGTCATCAAACATCTCTGGGGACACCCTGGTGTAGTTCTTGAACTTCCGCCTGTCATTCTCCCTCAGCTCTTCCATCAAAGTGTGGTACTGTCCCCGTTCGGCCCTCAACTGTGGGTGGAGCATGGGTCTAAACCACCAGTTGTGCTTCCTTTTCTTCTTAGGAGGCTCTTCTTCTTCAGGATTGGCCAGCATAAGTTGATAGGCAGTGGCCACCTCAGCATCTCTCATCATCTTCTGATGGAGCAGCATCATCATTCCAACATTATCAAAAGCCTCAGACATATCAAAATTGTAAATATTTAGTAGAGATGTTGTTCATACAGCAGCTGAGGAGGGTCTGAACCAGGTAACCGATGGCCGGTATTTATATAGTCGGCAAGTAGCGCCAAGCGGCGGCAAGTTCAAACCAATTTGGCGACCTTTGGCACAAACTAATCACCAAGTGGCGCAAAGTAGCCGTCTATTGGCGCGAATGGCGCCAACAGGGTGAATTTTGGAATCAAATGGCCGTGTAATGGCGCAAACTGGCGCAACATTTTGGAGCAAGCCGGGTGGCATTTGGCGCACGCCATATGGCACCCAGTTTATTCCACTTGGCGACACATGCCGAGCGGACATTAATTCGGCGCCACAGCGAGCCACTACGCGCCAATCACATAATCTTTGGCGCGAACTGGCACCAACTGGCGCCGGCCCAGTGGACTCCTAGCATTACACAGCCATTTGATTCCAAAATTCACCCTGTTGGCGCCATTCGCGCCAATAGACGGCTACTTTGCGCCACTTGGTGATTAGTTTGTGCCAAAGGTCGCCAAATTGGTTTTAACTTGCCGCCGCTTGGCGCTTCTTGCCGACTATATAAATACCGGCCATCGGCTACCTGGTTCAGACCCTCCTCAGCTGCTACATATGAACAACACATCTACTAAATATTTACAATTTTGATAGGCGGCAAGTGGCGCCGAACGGCGGGCAACCAGGTGGCATTTGGCGCGAAGTAGTCACCAATCGGGTGCCGTTTGGCTCGCGACACTGTACATTTGGCGCCAAGTGGCGCCATGTGGCGCGAAATCTCATTGGCGCAACTTTGCGCGCGCCATGACATTCCAGTGGATTCCAATAGGCGGATTGTTTGCGCCAAAGGGCGATATGTTCGCGCCATTTGGTGCCACTTGGCAGACACTTGGCGCTGATTGCTCGATGCAAGTGGCGCGACGAAAATGTCAAACATTTTGAAATGTTCTTGCCTCCACATTCAAATGTGGTGCCGTTACGGGCCACCACGAGCCAGTTGGGAGGCAGTTTGAGCCACTTCATGCCACTAGGCACCTTTTTGGCGACACTAAGCGCCACAGTAAATTGCATTGGCGCAAACTGGCACCAACTGGCGCTGGCCCAGTAGACTCCTAGCATAATAATGTGTGTTCGTCTAACTTAAACGAACTATTGTTGCAATCTTTCGGTAAGAAGAAATATGCTTGCACAATGATGAAGGTAGTCTCCGAAACCATCGAACCATGAATGGCACAAAAAAAACAAAAACATAAAACTATTTGTTAGGCTTCCAATTGATGATCTCCTTCTTAACCATGAATAAAAAGAAATTAAAAAGATGAGTATCATTTGTATATCAAGTGTAATGTAATGTCATCTGTATGTTTTTTTCCTTTCCCCTTGTCCTTTGTTCATAGGGGGTAAGTATCCATCTAAATTCATATATATTTTTGTCACATGTTCTGGTCATTTTTCATAATTTTGTTCATGTCTAGACTTCGACGCTTCGGTTCAGCTCACCACGTTAGAATGCATGAGAAGTGTAGAAATGATTCCACCTATATATGAAAACTTCGAACAATAGGTTTCGAAAATTCTATTTGTTCATCTTTAATAAAGTCACAGATTCTTTGCTTATATTGTGTGTTTGTCTTACTTAAATGAACTAGTCTTGTAATCCTTTGTTAAGAAGGGATATGCGTGCACAATGATGAAGGTATCTCTCCAAAACCATTGTAACCATAAATGCCACTAAAAATAAAAGCATAACACTATCTTTAGGCTTCAAATTGATAATCTCCTTCATTCCCATGATGAAAGAGAATGAAAAAGATGAGTATCATTTGTAAATAAAGTGTAATCTAATGTCATCTGTACACTTTTCCTTTCCCCTTGTCTTTTGTTCATAGCCCGTAAGTATCCATCTAAATTCATATTTATTTTTGTCACATGTTCTGGTCATTGTTTAGATTTCTATGCTTTGGGTCAGCTCACCACGTTAGAATGCTTGGGTGTTGTAGAAATTATACCACCTATACATGAAAACTTCCAACAAAATGTTTCGAACATTTTATTTTTCATCTTTAAAAAAGTCACATATTCTACGCTATATATTGTGTGTTTGTCTTACTTAAATGAACTAGTGTTGTAATCCTTCGGTAAGAAGGGATATACATGCACATTGATGAAGATATGTTTCCAAAACCATCGAACCATAAATCGCAATAAAAATATAATCATAAAACAATTTTGTAGGCTTCCAATTGATGATCTCCTTCATCCCCATGATGAAAGAGAAATGAACAAGATGACTATCATTTGTAAATAAAGTGTAATCTAATGTCATATGTATATTTTTCCTTTCTCCTTGTCCTTTGTTCATAGAACGTAAGTATCCATCTAAATTCATATATATTTTTGTCACATGTTCTTGTCATTTTTCATAATTTTGTTCATGTCTAGACTTCGACGCTTTAGTTCAGCTCACCACGTTAGAATGCATGAGAAGTGTAGAAATAATTCCACCTATATATGAAAACTTCAAACAATAAGTTTCGAAAAATTTAGTTTTCATCTTTAATAAAGTCACATATTCTACGCTATATATTGTGTGTTTGTCTTACTTAAATGAACTAGGGTTGTAATCCTTTGGTAAAAAGGGATATGCATGCACAATGATGAAGATATGTTTTCAAAACCATCGAACCATAAATGGCACTACAAAATAAAAGCATTAACATTTTTTCTAGGCTTCCAATTGATAATCTCCTTCTTCCCCATGAAGAAAGAGAAATGAAAAAGATGAGTATCATTTGCATATAAAGTGTAATCTAATGTCATCTGTATTTTTCCTTTCCCCTTGACCTTTGTTCATAGTTCGTAAGTATCCATCGAAATTTAAATATGTCTTTTTTTATATGTTCTTGTAATTTTTTTAAATCTTGTTCATGTATTCACTTCCACGCTTTTGTTTAGCCCACCACGTAAGAATGCTTGGGTGTTGTAGAAATTATACTACTATACACATTACTTAAAACGATACGTTTCGAAAATTGTATTTTTCATCTTTAATAAAGTCACGGATTCTATGCTTATATTATATGTTTGTCTTACTTAAATGAACTACTGTTGCATTATTTCGGTAAGAAAGAATATGCGTGCACAATGATGAAGGTATCTCTCCAAAAACATTGTAACCAGAAATGCCACTAAAAATAAAAGCATAAAACTATTTGTTAGGTTCCAATTGATTATCTCCTTTTTTTCCATGAAGAAAGAGAAAGGAAAAAGATGAGTATCATTTGTATATGAAGTGTAATCTAATGTCATCTGTATGTTTCTTCCTTCCCCCTTGTCCTTTGTTCATAGAACGTAAGTATCCATCTAAATTCAAATATATTTTTGTCACATGTTCTTGTCATTTTCCATAATCTTGTTCATTTTTAGACTTCTACGCTTTGGTTTAGTTCACCACGTTAGAATGCTTGAGTGTTGTAGAAATGATTCCACCTTTATATGAAAACTTCCAACCATTGGTTTCGAAAACTTTATTTTCATCTTTAATAAAGTCGCGGGGGATATGCTTTTATTGTGAGTTTGTATTACATAAATGAACTAGTGTTGCAATCTTTCGGTTAGAAGGGATATGCATGCACAATCATGAAGATATGTTTCCAAAACCATCGAACCATGAATGGCACTAACAAATAAAAGCATACAACTATTTTTTAGGCTTCCAATTAATGATCTCCTTCTTCCCCTTGAAGAAACAGAAACGAAAAAGATGTCTATCATTTATATATAAAGTGTAATCTAATGTCATCTGTATTTTTTCCTTTTCCCTTGTCCTTTGTTTATAGAACGTAAGTATCCATCTAAATTCAAATATATTTTTGTTTCATGTTCTGGTCATTTTCCATAATCTTGTTCATTTTTAGACTTCTACGGTTTGGTTCAGCTGACCACGTTAGAATGTTTAAGTGTTGTAGAAATGATTCCACCTTTTCATGAAAACTTCCGACCATTGGTTTCGAAAATTTTATTTTTCATCTTTAATAAAGTCACGGATTCTATGCTCATATTGTGTGTTTGTCTTACTTAAATAAACTAGTGTTGCAATATTTCGGTAAGAAAGGATATTCGTACACAATGATATAAATATGTGTCCCAAACCATTGTAACCATGAATGTCTCTAAAAATACAGCATGAAAACTGTCTGTAAAGTTTCCAACTGAAGATCTCCATCTTCCCCATTCAGAATAAGAAATGAAAAAGATTATTATCATTTAAATTTAAAGTGTATTGTAATATGTATTTGTATCTATTTTCCTCTACCCTTTGACTTCGTTCATATAGTAGGAGACCAGCGTGTAGGTCCCGTGACCAATCTCTGGAAACAAAGGTTTAAAAGTGTTTTTGTGTTCCCTGATGAATACCGAACCATTTTGACTTGGGCTGCCCCCTTGAAAATCCCGGGCATTTTAGTGAGGGGTCAACAAAGGTCATACAGGGTAGAAATTCAAATGTATTCCAATCGTATCGATATGCATATCAAATTACTCGTCTGGTCATGAGGATCCAGAAAATGTATAGTTGGATTATTTACCTCCGACCTAAAATGAGGTCGCTATGGTAAAAAACGTTGACAGGTCAACACACTTTTGACCGGTGGTTAAATTCACCAACACATTTAATCTTATTAAATTGCATATCAAATTACTCGTCTGGTCATGAGGATTCCAAAAATGTATAGTTTGTTTCACCTTCGACCTTACATGAGGGTGTATGGTAAAAAAGGTCCATGCACTTTAGACTGGTGGTCAAATTCACTAACACGTCCGATTCTAATGATTTTAGTGTCTAATAATATGTCTTCTGACATGGCAAATTCAACTATACAACTTTCGAAAGTAAAAGTGCTTACCTTGACCATGAACATTCAAAATGGCTGCCGTTTCGGTGACAAACATTTAACAACTTCTTATCCATGGATTTGGGGGAAATTTCAAGATTATGGCAACCACTTTTGATTTTAAAAGTTGCTTAGTTGAATTTGCTAAGTCAGAAAACATATTATTAGACACTAAAATCATGAGAATCGGACGTGTTGGTGAATTTGACCACCAGTCTTAAGTGGATTGACCTTTTTGACAATAGCGCTCTCATGTAAGGTCGGATGTATAACAAACTATACATTTTTGGAATCCTCATGACCAGACAAGTAATTTGATATGCAATTTGATAAGATTAAATGTGTTGGTGAATTTGACCACCGGTCAAAAGTGCGTTGACCTTTCAACGTTTTTGACCATAGCGACCTCATTTTAGGTCGGAGTTATAACAAACTATACATTTTTGGATCCTCATGACCAGACGAGTAATTTGATATGCATATCGACACGATTGGAATATATTTGAATTTCTACCCTGTACGACCTTTGTTGACCCCTCACGAAAATGCCCGGGATTTTCAAAGGGGCAGCTCAAGTCAAAATGGTTCGGTATTCATCAGGGAACACAAAAACACTTTCAAACCTTTTTTTCCAGAGATTGGTCACGGGACCTACAGGCTGGTCTCCTACTAATAGTATGTTAGTATCAATCTTAATTCATTCATAACTTCTTTATAAGATCTGGTCAGCTTTCTGAATATTTCCATTTTGTATTCACTTTAAATGCTTTTGTTCAGCTCACCACGATAGAATGCTCGGGTGTTTTTGACATGATACCTCCTTTATCATGAAAACTTCCAACCATAGGTTTCGAAATTGTCATTGTTCATAATCTATGAAGTCACAAATGACATATGTTTATGTTTTTGTCTTACTTTAATAAACTGTTGTTGTAATCTTTCCGTATGAAGGGATATTGTAGCATAATGATTAAATTGTGTTTCCTAAACTGTCTGAACTATAAATGCCACTTAAAAGTATTGGCATGATAATTGTCTGTGTGGATCCTACTGATGATCTCCTTCTTCCCCCTGCTGAAAAATAAATACAAAATGAGGATCATCATTGGTATACTAGATGAACTCAAATATTATCATTATTTTAATCCCACTACCATTTCTTACGTGATAAAGTAATGATGAAAATATGAACCATTAAAGAAAGTTTAAAGGCGATGAAACTGATGTTGTACAATATTTTGTTGAATTAACATGCACCACTTTTGATATGTACACCTTTTGTGTCTTCTTCAATAAAGAAGATGGGGGGGGGGGAGACACTTTGATTTTTGTTTTGTTTTTTTGGTTAATGTACACTGTTGGTCATAATGGTGGAATAATTATTTTTACCCCAATTTATTGAATGATTTTGACAATGATTTATTCCTAATAGATCTAGATAATAGTATACATTCTCAGATTTTATTGAATGACAATTGGGGAGTGTTTTTTTTTGCGTGACTGCTAAAGCATTGTGTGCTACTATGCTAATCAACTAGGAGACCTACGTACTTAAGTCATAATTGTGAGTAATGGGGATTAATGCCTCGTAAAAGGGCACTGTATAGCACATCGACACGGTTTTGATCCTGGGGGCTCACAGTAATGAGGCCATTGCTTAGCCAATGAATCATGACTGTACGCAGCGGGCGCTAGGGTACGTCGACGCCCCCACAAAAACAAAAAAACAAAAGAAAATGCAATGAATTTTCAATAATTCATTGCATTTTCCCCAAGTCCCCAAGAGGAAAAATTCCTCTGTAGGGCCATGCATTATAGTTCAAGGCATGCCCACATAGAAGATTTTTTTTATGTTGGGGGTCGGGGAAAAATACAATGAATTATTGAAAATGTATTGCATTTTCTTTGTTTTTTTGTTTTTGTGGGGGCGTCGACGTACCCTAGCGCCCGCTGCGTACAGTCATGATTTATTGGCTAAGCAATGGGCTCGTCAGTGTGAGCCCCCAGGATCAAAACCGTGTCGATGTGCTATATTAGTGCTCTTTTATGAGGCATTAATCCCCATTACTGTCAGTTATGACTTCAGGACGTGGGTCCCCTAGTTGATTAGCATAGTAGCACACACATGCTTCAGCAGTCACGCAAAACAAACACTCCCCAATGGTCATTCAATAAAATCGGTGAATGTATACTTTTATCTAGATCTATTAGGAATAAATCATTGTCAAAATCATTCAATAAATTGGGGTAAAAATATTTATTCCACCATCATGACCAACAGTGTATTTTGGGGTATTTTTTTCTTCTCCAAAATTACAAACTAATTATAACATAAATCAAGATGACAAACAAATTCTATAATTAATACATCATCAACGTTAAATACTTACATTGTGATACTAACATAAGATAATCATGAATAGAGATTGCCACATTAGCTAAGCTTGAAGGGGAGGTAATCCTTTATTGAACTTAATGTTTATGAACAAATAATGATATTGGGGATGAGAGTGAAAAATGATGTACGATAAGATGACAGGAGGAGATGGTATATAAAGAGCGATAAAAGGTGATTCATCAAGCTGTGCTGAAGAGATAAAGAGAATTAGGCAGAAGGTATAAATGAGGGGTGAAAATTAGGGAAGTACAGATTTAGAGGGAGGGAGGAGGGGATCGATAGAGAGGGAAAGAGAGAGAAAAAGAGATCGAAAGAGAGAGAGAGGATGGGGGAGACAATATACATGTAATGTTTCATTTGCATTCAGAGTCATCATACTGCTTAAGGAGGTGATTTTTGCGGCTGTCTTGAATGAATAGAGAGAAGTATATGACTTTACTGCATCTGGTAGCGGGTTCCATATGTCAGGGCCGGTATGCCTGATATATCTGCGTGCTAAAAAGTGTTGGATTATTTAAGTGGTGATTATTAGGGTAACGGGTTGGGTATGAATGAATATGTCTATGACGCATGAACATATCATTGAGGGGGTGTAACCTGGTGGAATAATACTTTAAACATAAGTATGGCTGTTTGGAGAGTATTTATGTCAAAGACTTAAATGGTATTGAGTTTATGGAACAACGGGTCGCAGTTTGCTGCATATTGTAAACCCGTGCAAATACGTAATGCTTTCTTCTGCCAAAGTAGAATTTGGTTAGTCTTGTATTTTACAAAATTTGCCTTAGTCATATATCATAAATTATAATAATAACAGCAACAATATAACTAGAACTGCAATCGTATCACATCGATATGTGAGCATTGATGGCCGTGTTTTTACGTGGCAGGGGAAGGGCTTCTCTAGGACTATCCAGAGCAATTTCTTAGGAGTCTGTAGCATATGGGATAGTGGAGATAGGTATACCGAAAGAAAGGCTTTAAAAACGGCCTGAAAAGACAAAATGGCGCCTTGACGGTCACGCATGAGTGATTTCAGAAAACTAAGAGTGAGGAGACCTCGATTGGATGCCGGAGATTTTGCCTGCGAAGTTTGAAAACCGTAAATTTTCATAACTTACTCATGCCACTTCCGTTTTGTCCCAAACTCATGTACATTCTTGATCTTATCAAAAAGTTCCAAATCAGTAGACACCATGATATCTAAAATATATAAATATGTATTTAGGGGCAATTCATACATTTCAAAAGTAAATGGAAGAAGAAAAAAAATCCTATTTTTTGCTCAAAATTGCTATGCAAATTATCCCCAGCTCTATTAAATGTGATATCATCTGGTAGAAAATTTAATTTTGTTTCATATGGCACCTCACATATGGAAAATTAAGGTTCCCTTTAAAAATTATCTCCAAAACTATTGAACAGTAGTTATATATGGCGGCCATTTTATTCAGCAGCATCATTTCAAGGTAGTCTACCTAAAACATGTGCAGGAAGTGCTCTGAACACGATGATACCCACCAACCTTCTACAACATTCCATATATCAAAAGACTACTTTTTACATATTACTTCATGCCTGAGAGACTTTGTTTTTAATGGTCTCATGTGATCTACCGGCCAGATCAATTTAACCGTCGAAGAAATTGCGATGCCCACATGTTTAAAAGCCAAGTCTCAAGATCATTGACTTAACCTTATCCAATAGCGTTCCATTGGTTCATATACAAATACATCTGAGCTCATTTAAGCCAGTGGCGCCCCCCCCCCCCCCCCGAACTCCCGAAGAAAAATCAGCAAAAATCTTGGCTGCCGTCAAGCCCAAGGAATTTGACGAATAATTATAATGAAACTGTTTGCAAACAGCCTAGACTCTGTTTTAATCCATTATGTGTGTGTGTGTGTGTGTGCGTGCGCGCGCGTGTGTGTGCGTGTTTGAGAGAGAAAGAACGAGTGAAAGAAAAAACTTAGAGGGAGGGGAAGGTCACTAAAATGGATGCATTGAAGTTCACAGACATTTATGTGTTGAAAGAGGTTTTATTTTTTCATTCTAAAAATAGGGTAGATAGAAATAAATGAAAACATTTTATGTTTGTCTAAACAAAACAAGTTTTACTCGATGTTTCTTTCTTTTCATTTTTTCCAATACACGTTTGATTGTTTTCAGCGTCTTATCTAACATTCTAAAGCAAAATTTTTAAGAACAGCGGAAAGTAATTTGAGGATATTTGCGTGTATTCCTCAAGTGCTAATATGTAATACATGTAATAGTTTTATGAGATATTTATTTATATTAACAAGATTTATTTCTTATTCAGCAAATGCTTTTTTATATTGACTATTTTTCAAACAACCAGGGGCCAATCTTCTAAATAGTAACGATCGATTACAATCGAACGCAACTTGATATCAATTGCAACTATGTACTAAATGAGACTTACGAGACAAAGTCCAGGTCATCCAACATATGTCTATTTCAGGGGGCTTTGCTTGGAGGATATGGTGTATCTGCTACATATAATACCTCAGTCACACGAGTAAGGCCGACACCAGACCAATAACCCCAAACCAACAAAAATATATCATATTACCCAAACGGCCAGAAATCGGTCAGATTTGAGTTGCTTTGGAGTCGGTTTCTGCGATGTGGCAAAGGTGTAAGCTGCAGAGTGATACGGTCATATCAAAACCCAAACTCTATTTCTACCATGATGGTTGTCCTTGCTTTTTCTCATGTGTTTTGTATAGTTTAGGAAGGACTTGCTTTCTGTGGCAGGCCAAATTTGTGTCTTTATCCTGATTTTTTGTTGTTGGGGTGTTATTCTTTATTTTCCTTATTAAAGATGAAACTGATACAAACAAGGGAAACGGTGACCAACTGACACCTCTCAAACATGACTGGGGGAGCAATCGGGATGATATTTCCTTCGGTGGTCTTTCGGCACCCCCCGAGATCCTGGCTCGGGGGACGAGAGCACAGCGAGCGTATGCCGAAGCAGCTAAAGCTGGCAAGAAGAAAGTATTCCGAACGCGCCTGATGCTTGTTGGACAAGAACGTGTTGGAAAGACCAGTCTAAAGAAAACTCTTACAAGACAAGGGTAATCTCTGTAAATTCTTTTCTCTCTCTCTCTCTCTCTCTCTCTCTCTCTCTTTCTATCTCTCTCTCTCTTTCTCTCTCTATTGTTCCTTGTTTACCCGTCTCTGTATTATGTATTTCATCCATTCACTTGAGAAACAAAATTGACAACTTTATTACCATTCATGTTGACTTAACAATTTTTGTTTGGATGCATGAAATCTCTTTCCAACATAATAAAGGTTCACGGAGCAAGATGATTTTAATCAGGGTTATTCTGTGTTATTGATAATGAAAATAATTCCCTTTGTGATTACTGTTACGACATGCGATATCCGAATATCCGGTATCCGTCGTAGTTGAATGAACCACATGCCTACCATAACAAACCAGTTTGCCGACTCTCTATTATCTTGAGTTACCTACCATTACCAAGACCCTCAAAGTCATCATGGTGGCAGCGGCGGGATCTTTGAATTCAATTTTGAGGCCATATAGCACAACTTGATCCAGTTCTCGACAGTTGGGAAGTATAATTAGAAGACGATTTTCGCAAGCAAAATAGCGCCGTTCTTTCACATGTATGCAGTCGCACAGTGTGTGTACCGTACAGCACAGGGTACCTTACCGAGATACTGATGCTGCATGTTCCCGATTATTCGAACGTGAATTGTGTTGTGTGTATGGGCGTATCTATACAGCCTTCTCAGATCAACCTAACCATGTTATAACTGTGCTCAGTCACTGGCAAAGGGGTGTGCATAATAACTAAACTAAAGTGAAATAAAATTAAAATTAAACTAAATCAGAATTATGAACATTAAACCTGCTTTCAATTCAGAGAACAATATATCTGGTGTGTGAGGACTGATGACTGTCACTGTCATAAACTGAGTGAGAGTGATCAACATTGCCATTGCATAATACACCTTATGACATTGACACCGGTGTAACCGCCTACACAGGTATACGTATACGAACTATTATTAAAGGTAATACAAAGTTTTGGGAAATTTTGAAAATTGGTGGATAGTGAATCTTTACAATTTTGATATATTTGGATGCCCCTGTAGATGTATTATAAGCACTAAAAAAATTAACCCCTAAAACACTTCTGTTTTCGAGAAAAAATGAATATCAAAATTTACCGGTGCTCCCGGTAAATTTGATAAATTTCAAATAGCGCCTACGGCCGTACAATGGTAGCTGCGATCATGAAAATCTCAAAATATGTAGTTCTGATATATAATTTCCAAACGGGAATAGCTAAGTGGTCGATTTTAGTCAAGAAACATTGTTTCATAGCTATATTGATATCAACATAAAGAGTTTATTATTTATAATTTCATAACTTTAGACTCGATTTCAACCGGGACAACGATCAATGAATATTGTAGGAACGCATATCCTTCCAATATGTTAATTTGAACCAAATTCATGACCCCATACCAAAACTTTGTAATACCTTTAACACCAGTCTGATAGGTATTGTTCACATGGAGATTAACAGCTCACAGATTTACACTCATTCGTATAATTTGTCGTATCAAATACGCACACGTGAAAAATTATACAATGAGTACCAAGTATCCAGAGATGAACTACCCGAAGCTGGTTCAAATTATTCACGCAAAGAATGGAGCTTGTGTTAGCAGACCATGATGTAACCGAAAATAAGAAAAAAGGCTATCAAAATCATAATCGCTGTCAGAGACCGGCAAATACAAATCGCAATAAATGTGGAAACTGCTAGAAGCACTTGATGGTTAACATCAATTTTCGGGTACATCTCTTGGGAGCTGAAGCGGAACCGGCAAAAACAAAATGAGAGTATCGATGAATTTGTTACTAGATGTCGAGATAAGGCAAATACTTGCGATTTTGAGGAAACCAAACTCGATGAGCGGATCACTTCAACACCCATTGAAGAATTTCAGAAATTCTTATTGGATCAACCAGAGGGATACAAAATAGAGGCAATCGTAGTAGAGGGTCGGAAATATGAGGCAGTTGCGGCGATCAGAAAATGCCTACAAACACTTGATCCTAAAGAAAACATAGATTCCTTCAAGCGGAACCATGGACGAAGGGCATGTGGAAACTGACAACGTATCCACAAATCTCGTCAGTGCCCTGCGTATGGAGATGAGTGCCGTGCCTGTGGCACAAAGTGCCATTGGGCCAATTAAGTTCTGTCTAAAAGCAAAGAACGCTCGTAATATAAAATAAGATCGTGGATCAGATGCAGTGGCGTACGCAGGATTTTATCAAGGGGGGGGGGGGTTAACATTTTGAAATCGGGCCAAAAATTTCGCTGAATAAACGGGGGGGGGGTTAAGGTCATCTTTATTAGGTAATCCATTAGGATTATTAAAAAAAAAAAATACTCAAAAGGGGGGGGGGGGAGGGGGGGTTCCCGAATAACATACACATTAAAACAACTCAAGGGGGGGGGGGGTTAACCCGAACTCCCCCCCCCCCCCCCCCCTGCGTACGCGCCTGATCAGATGACTATAATTCTGATGAATGTAAACCCAAACAAGGAAACAAGTCACGATTGAAATCCAAGGGTCGAAAGTATAATGCGATTAGTGAATTGGACACTAAACTATCACATATTATGATCATCAATCAACAGCAAGTCCATTCAACTTGGCACACTTTGATACCATACACACGATAGGACCACCCACTGTGATCAACTCACATGATACAGTAGCTTAAATTTGAGAACATTGACATAATATGCCCACAGAGAACAGGACAGCATAAATTATAACTGAAAGTACGTACAGCCTTTAACATAAACTAGGTGTTGTCGCGTGCGCCTGTAATCCAGATAAAAGTGGAAGTTACAAACTGATTCAGCCGCGGACGAAGGTTCGAAACTGAGTCACGTCTTTCGGATGGTGACGTTTAAAGGTCGATCCCCAGACGTAAATAATCATATCTGTAAAACCCAAGAGACACACACACGCCAATAACATATATGAAGAAACACCAGACATAACATTGATAAACAAGGGGTTAGCATAAGGATAGAAAACCATACAGATAGGTGGAGCTCGATGACTACTGTTGTGAAGAAAGACGGATCCATACGGATATGTCTTGACCCCAGAAGGTTAACGATGCCTCGAAAAGCCGTCCACACAAAATTCTAACCTCGGAAGAAATCCAATCGATCTTCACAGGAGCTCCATTCTTCCCCAAGCTAGACGCAAAGGCGGGATACTGGTCAATACACCTAGCAGAGGAATGCCAAGACCTGACCACCTTCAGAACACAATTGGGAAGATATTGTTTCCAACAATACCCTACGGCTTTTGTACAAGCAAAGATATATTTCAGCAACACATGGATATGATCGTCCAACATGTGCCTGGCTGCGTATGCAATGCAGACGACATTGCGATTGTAGGAAAAACAGAGGATCGTGTTCAACAGCTTCAAGTGTACTATCAAGAAGGACGCTATCAACTACTTTGGATCCATGTACACAAGATCTGGAATCTCCCCAGATCCAAGCAAGGTTAAAGCTATCACGACAATGCCTTCCCAAAGGACATGAAATATGTTTAGAGATGACTGTTTACGTACCTCGCAGCATACATTCCTAACCTCTCAGAGAAATTAGCACCACTGCGTGAACTTCTTCACAAGGAAATTCTATTTGTCTGGGACGAAGATCACAGACATGCCTTAAACAATCTGAAAAGAGTAGACCGTCGTGTGCATGCCTGTAGCTTTTACATCCAAAAGTCTCTCCAATGCGCAGTCCAACTTCTCGATCATAGAAAGGGAAACCTTAGCCCTAGTTTTTGGTATCAACCGATTTCATACTTACCTATTCGGGAAGGAATTCTCTGTGATAATCGATCACAGGCCTGTGTAGATGATTTGGAAGAAACCTATAAAAGTGCAACACCCCGTCTACAGAGACTACTGATCAAGGTACAAGGATACATATGTCAAGTCAAGTACCGACCTGGGAAAGAACTGATTCTTTCAGATACCTCGAGTCGTCCTCCTAACCCCATTGAAGCACGCGATGTTCAACTAGATATCAGAGTGGAATCCATCTGCGCCGAAGTAGAATACTCTTATGAAATTGACCTGAACTTCTTCGGACAACACAAGAGAGCAGAACTCCAGAGGGAAACGTCAAATGACTCTTAGTGTTAGGGTCATTGTGGCCGATAGTCGCCAAGGTTGGCCTAGAACTCTCCGGGAGCTGCCGACACCCCTAAGGAAATTCTTGTCTTAGAGAGAGAAGAGTTTGGAGTATCTCAAAGAGTACTATTAAAAGGAAGTCAAGTGTCATACCAAAGACACTTAGGGAAGATATCCTTACACAACTTCACCTTGGACACATGGTAATCGAGAGCACGCGACGACTAGCTCGTGATACAGTGTTCTGGCCAACCATCAACAAAGACATTGAACACATCGCAAAGCAATGTGATGCTTCCCCATGATGTACCTACAGTACCTTGGACTAAACTAGGGAAAGACTTGTTCATGCTCTAGAGACAACAGTATTTACTCGTCACTGACTACTATTCCAAGTATCCGATAGTCTATAAGCTGACTGACACATCAAGTGCTGCAGTAACTAACGTGATGAGTGGAATATCCAGCCTATTTTGTCCACCAGACGAGATCGTATCAGACAACGGTCCACAATTCATAGTGCAAGAAGTGGTCCATCAAACATACCAGCTCCTCTCCGCACTATCCAATATCGAGCTGACTGGCTGAGAGAATGGTTCGTACCGTGAAGAATATGTTGAAAAAAGTGTTCACAGACTGTCCAAGACAGTCAACTGACTATGTGAAACCTAAGAGCAATACCTGTTGACAGTAACATGAAATCACCTGGCGAACAGAGCAACAAGACCAAGCTCTGTAATTATTAGGATCTCTGTCCAGTAATACCGTGTTTGTGCCATCGAACTGGATCGACCAAATCAATTGATTCATGATATATATATAGTATTTTTTCCCGTAACATGAGAGTAATTTTAATAGTTTCATACTTGTAATTAAATGTAATGTAATCTAGTGTCTGACCCGGCCGGTTGTAGCAACTACTCCGAAGATCAAGATTCATTAATCTTGATCTAAGGAGACACGAATGAAAGAACCTGCAGAGACGTTGTTTGGAAGACCCATCAGAACAACACTCCCAAGTCATTATTTTTCAAGAGAATCCACCACCACTGGCCATCTCTTGAATCGCCAAAACAACATGAAAGAAACACATGACCGACATGCGGGTCCAGATCTTCCACCACTCCACGTATGACAACCAGTCAGAGTCCTACATCCCAGAGATCTTACTTGGATACCAGCCAAGGTATCCAAAGTCTGCGACGAACCTAGGTCGTAAGAAGTATCGACACCCAACGGAGGAATCCTGAGACAAAACCGATCTCACCTGAGGGAGATTCCGTCAACAAACCCAACTCCAAAGCGTGTTAGTTCCGACGGAGACTACACCTCATCTATACTCAACCAGACACACCACAGCGGAATGGCAACAATAACCAGGCAACACCAGAGACTCAGAACATTTAATCTAAATACCCAATGCCAAACTCACAAAACACAACGAGTTATGGACGCAACATCCGTACGCCAGCTGCGAGATACATGTTTGAAGATTGGAAAATGAACTTTCAAAGAACTTGAAAAAAGAGAGAAGATAAAGGAGAACACAGAAGACGTGTATTTGTATGCAGTCTAAGAAGTTAATTGTTCATACGCATGTATTATCATCGTATTTTGGTATGACAAGCATTATGTTTACAAGTCGAGAAACAGATGCTAGTTTTTTTATTTGGAAAACAGATTTGTATAAACAAATCAAAGTATATCAAAAATATGTTCAATTTCGCAGAAAAAGTTATTATGTATACAGATATACGTATTTGTTTTTACAATACAAAAAAAAAACGTATTAAAAACAAAACAAAATTTCATGTTATATAACCTGATTACAAAGCAAAACATTCAAAATGTGCATACTACCAAGAGTATTGTTTTCACAGCAATATGTTATTACTCGTCAATCATTGATTCCCGATCTTTTCAGAGGAGGGGGATGTACGATATGCGATATCCGAATATCCGGTATCCGTCATAGTTGAATAAACCACATGCCTACCATAACAAACCAGTCTGCCGACTCCATTATCCCGATTTATCTACCATTACCAAGCCCCTCAAAAAATAATCAATTACTTGTCCTTTTTTAATCTCATGGATCTCTTATTTTCTCTGTTGTCCCCCAGTCGGTAATATAATAATTTCTAATCAGTGAACATGTACAGGTATTATATAGTGTGGTCGTTTGTGATAAAAAAATATTTTAGTGCAAATTATGTTTTACAGTAATGTGATCACTGTGATTTTAACAACAGGTCTTCAATGTTTATAATCGTACTGTGATGTATATAATTATATTATTTGTTGATCACATAAGGAAGAAGTGAGATGACACATCAAAACACTGTGCACAATAATTAACTGTTGGAATCTAAATGTGAAACTTGTCCGGATTCATTTTTTTATTGAAAGGTATTGACATTTTTAAATATCGTTCACATATGTATCAATATTTTGTTTTAACATGACAGAAATGAAACAAATAAAGAATAACAACTTGAACAAATTTCAAACGTTTTATATATTTTTAATCTTTTATTCCAACAGTCGGACTAGATATGGGATATCGATGTTATATTTTATTTGAGGACATCACTTTATGTTGTAAAGACGTCATACTGTTTTTATATATTTTCTAATTTGAAGGAAATAAATATTGGTAAAAGTATACAAAGTAATATTTTGTTAAATAAATGATTTACCTGTGTCTCTTCTGAGGGGCTATCTAATTTGTATAGCAAGTCGCTTTGAAGGAAAGCAGACAAATTAGACAAGCAGATTGGTGAAAGTTTGAACCAAATGCGGTAAACGTTGAGAGAGGTAGGATGTTTTGAAAGTTTAATGTCGTGTAGTGTCGTTTACGGTAACTTCTCCATTATGGTACAAAATTAATGTGATATAATTTGCCAATTTGAAATTCGATTCAAATAAATAATGGTTTATTAGACATGTTTCACGATATCAAGCCGTGTGTACACATAATAAACAAATAAAATTGAATATGTGAGGTCCTGTATTAAACAGTAGTAAACATTGGTGAAATCTTCTCTAATATAGATGATAATTGTTGCTGGATAAAGACGAAATACATTATCAAAGTGACAGATTTAAAGGTGCAAATTATTATGAGCAGTATCAAAAAAATAAAGCACAAAATTGAACAAGATAAGAAAAGCACAGATGTACATGTAAACTGGATATGATCTCTCTCTCTCCTTTTGTTTTATTTGGAGTACAACCCCATGGGACAAGATGCTTTATTGACAAAACTGAAATTCATCATATTTTTACGTGGCGATATATGGGAGAGATCTTCATCTAAAATTACGTCACAAATTGTTTCTCAAAATGAATTTACCAATTCACCAATTGAAGATTCACATAGATTAAATGATTTTAAGTTAGAAAAAAGTATAATTCATCATTTATTTATCGGATTTTGTTCATTGTACTCGGATTTGTCTGATTTTACCCAATTTAGCGTGTTGAACGTTTTGAATACTTTGTGTATAGATTTTATTTTTGTGAATCGGAATAGCAATGTGCATATATAATTATCAATAATATTAATGTTATTACTATTATGTGTATTATTGTAATTGTATTGTTGCTTCAGATTTAATAAAAACCAGGCAATAACGGACGGTGTAGAAACAACAGACGCATGTGAAATTAGCATTGAGGTTGCAAAGGCTGGCGTGAAAATGTGGTCAATTCACAAAAAAGAACATGAAAATGAAGATAACAAAGGTAAGTACAATTTTAATAAAGATTTTACCTTAATATAACAAAGAAAAGAATTTCTCTGCATAATTATATCTTTATTTCTGACATGAATTGTTTAAACTGTTGGTGACAAATGAGTATGAAAACACTTTTAAATCAAGACTTAAGGCGTGTCTTGTCATTTTGATATCTTAGTGTTACCTTTCGTAAGCACATAGAAGCTCTGGTTTATAAATGTATTTTACTTTTGTTGTTTTTATTATTATTGGCATTCTTATTGTTTGTATTAGCATCACTATTATCATTATCATTATTATTATTATTATCATAAAGACTGTCTAAAACATTTCCTGACATAGCAATCACTAAGTTATAATTCTTACGGTGGTTATAAAGATATAAGAATTGAACTGAGTTATCCTTGTGATATCATAGCAATTAATATCAATATTTTTGTATTGCTATGTAAATGATTGAAATTGATTAAGATTTAGTTGAGAACAACCTCCCCATTGCCTTTACCAAAAAAATGTTTTAAAGAAATCTATTTCTTTCACAAGCTTCTTTTCCCGAAGGAGGTGCCAGAGGCATTATGTTTTTAGGTTTTCCGTCCGTCCGTACGTCCGTCCCGCTTTCTAGATAATGCGATATCTTAAAAAACCACTTCAGAATTGAGGCTCAAACTTAGCGATAATATGTATCACCATAGGAAAACGATATCAGTATATTTTGGAGTAACTCGGTCAAAGGTCAAAGGTCACAAAGGTATACCTATGCCATTCCAGCTATCAGCCTTGTTATTGCAACATTTCTAGAACCACTATATATATTATATTAGGCTCAAACATGGGGATCATATCGTCCTTGTTTTCACGAAGTGACGGTAGTGAAGTAAATCGTAACGCAAAGTGAATGCAATTTTTTTTCACTACCGTCACTTCGTGAAAACAGCGACGATATGTATTACCATAGGAATACAATCTAATCAGATTTCGGGTAAAAAAGGTGAAAGGTGAAAGGTCACAGAGGTCAATTTCTTAAATTAGAGGTTTTAGCCTTGCTATTGTGACATATCAAGAACCACAAGAGATTTGTTGTTACATTGTGATATGTCACAAATATTTCCATCCATTTTGTATACTAAATTTTAGTCGGAGGCATATGAGAGACGCAGTCGCATTTGTCTCGTTATTCTTGTTATGGATAGCATGTTCTTAGAAGTCACCAAAACATATTCTTTTCAGCCATAAGTTTTGAAGAAAATTATATTTCAGTCAAGATGTATATTAAAACAATTGAAGGAGTTGCATCACATCACATCAAATTTCTAACTATTTGGTAATTTGTAACTTTCTACAAAGACAGGATTGCACATCAAATCTTTCAGTAAAATCGTATAATTCAAATTATTCTAGAGTTAATCAATTTATTACATGATACAAGTACGATCATTTACTTTCACAGAAGATGAGTACAAAAAAGCTCTTGCGGATGACATAGCACAGAGGCTGACCGTGAACCCACAACAGGTAATTTTCTCCATCCAGGTATTGTTTCTTTGATTTGAGGTACACCAGTAAGAGAGAATGAAATGTCTATCGTATTTGATGATAGACATCCAAAGAAATAAATGTTGTCCACAATTGTGTTCAATGAATTTTATATCAATATACCTGAGTAGTATGTAAATAATGATAATTATATGGGTTGTCCGAGATTACAATGCATTTTATTTTGATTATTTGTATTATTGCATTGCAGTATTCACATACTGTAGCACATGTATCAGCTGTTTTTTTGTATCTTGTGTGTCAAGTACTTAGTCAATCATGCAATTAAACAAAAGATTGCTCTAGACCAGTCTAGGATGACAATGTAAACGAACAAATAGTGGGATTATCTCATCAATTACTTAAACTAATAATTCCTAGCTGATATTTGTAATGCGGCTAGTGCAAGCTCCATCATTGCAATCTTGACTCGCTTTTTTGTGTACAGGATCAAGGAAGTTTTGAACCACACAGCAGAGGTCTGAATCAAGAAGAAGAAGGTTTGTGTATATGTTTATGTTTAGCATTGATTTGTGTGTGTTGTGATTGTTTTCTTAACTCTAGATCAATCCTTATATCATCGTTCATAATATATACAGTATTAATATGATACAAAACTTGATGACAAATAGGTATTTACTCCTGTTAAAGTTTTATCACAGAATATGTTTTCAGAGTTCAGTGCACAATTTAAACTGCTACCAATTCTGACCTAATAAATGTCAGCTACATTAAATATTATCATAACAATAATGATAATGATATTAATAGTCACACCTGTAGGACTATAGATGGTAGAACGATAGTGCACATGCTCCACTCCCTGAGGAGTATTCAGACCAGGCGCCACTTTACAAATGCACACGTGCCAATCCAACCACATTAATTTCTTTATTCTCTGCAATACTAGTATATCCTTAATTCTGACGTTCTGATTTTTTTAAAATAACAATTGAGGAAAATTAAACACTTTCAACTGAAAACTACAAGCATATATATTTTCAAGCACAGAGTGTATGTGCTTGCGGACCAAGCAGACCTGCTTCCTGCAGAAGTTCTATCTTTGAGGTAACCCCAATCTTATTCAGGTGCTCAGGCAGATTGCTTGCGATCATGCCTAATACACCAGCCACCAGACATGTCTTGGTATTCACAGATTCGCAGTTCTCCTAGGTCTTGATACTTTTCAATATGTTCCCTCTCTTTCTCAGTAATCCTAGCATCAGTTGGCGCAGTTATATCAATTACGATGCATTGGCACTCTTTTCTGTCCACCACTACTATATCCGGTCTCCGGGCCTGGATCTCTCGATCTGTCTGGATGTTAAAACCACAGAACAATTTTTGGTCAGCATTTTTACCACTTTCCCTGGCTCATGATCATACCACTTGTCTGTAGCTTCAAGTCAATTTTTCCACATATTCTTCAGAGTAGGGACACATCTTTTTTTCTAAACGTTCGCCTTGAATGCATTTGTCCTCAGTGCTTGATCTTGAGACGCAGTAATTAGACCTTCTGTCTCTTTCTGAATGCAGGGCCCTCATGGAGAACAGTATGAATACTAATGAGGCTACCCTGGGTAAACAAGACATATTATTATTATTATTATTTCTTCGGGTATCCCTTCTTCGTCCAGTCCAAGGACATGTCATACTGTCATCAACTGACCATGTAGTGGCTTAGCCTTTCAATTGTTAAAACTTCCTTCATACGTCTATCTAATAGGTCTCCTATTCCAGTACACCAATATATTTGCAGCCACCTTCTTCCACTGATATCATCTTGCGTCTATGAGGCAAGGTGATTCCATCATTCTTCTCAACCTTCACTCTCTTTAGTATGAAAATACCACACTTCTGGCCTCTAAACTCGATTCCAATGTCATCACTGAACACATGGATTATGTTCACATTGATTCCACCCCCCCTTCATCCTTCCCGTCGAGCTTTAGGTCAACCATGGACATCAAGTGAATGAGAGTCTCAGACTCCTTGCCTAAGGGATGTTGTCTTTCCGATCTTCATAGGACTATATTGACAAAGGTATCAAGCAGATGAAAAATAGCTTCATGCAACAGTTTCCACATAAGTGGAAGGCATGTTATGAGCCTGAAGTTATCCACATCGTTTTACAAGGAGGGATTCTACACGCACAGTATTGTTTTTTCATGATTCATCCACTAAGGTACGCTACCTGTTTAATTTTTAAGTTCGGATATAGTCTTTAATGATTATGATAAAAAATAGTCACATTCTAACTTTTGAAGGCCATTTCTAGGTGGTACAATGATAATGCACATGCTCAATTGACCAGGCGCCATTTTACAAACGCACACATGCCAATCCAACCACTCTAACGTTCGCATCCTTCTTGGTATCCATTTAACACCTGGGCGGAGTGGCAGATGTAGATTAATTATGAATGTATATGTCCTACAAAAACATATATGTATTTCTTCTTTCTTACAGACAAATCTATCTTCGATAGTGTGGAGGTGCCCAAGGCTAAAGTGAAGGGTAACAATATGCTGAATCGAATAGCAAGTCTGGTGCGGAAAATGCTTAAGAAACAGGTTCACATGAAGGTAAAATTCCTGTTTTTAACCTTGTATCTTTAAGTGGTTTAGTCAGTCATGCAATGACACAATGAATTACTCTAGACCAGTCCAGAATGACAGTGTGAATGCAAAAAAGGTTGAGTGTAACCGTCTCATCAACCACTTAAAAAATAGTTATATTTGTTAATTGCAATGCGGTTAGTGCAAGCTGCTCGATGACAATATAAATACTGGTTTATTTTGTGAACAGGATCAAGGACGTTTAGAACCACACAGCGATACTACTCTCGGTAGAGGCCTGAATCCGGTAGAAGCAGGTTTGTGTATGTGTTTTTTTTCGTATTTTTTGTTTTTGTTTTGTTTTTTGTTGTTGCTTTCTTGCCACTCGATCAATCCTTAATTCATCATCCATAATATATAAAGTATCAATAAAAGTTGATAACAAATAAGTATTTACTTGTTTAAACTTCCTTTAAAGTGTTATCACAGAAAAAATTGTTATAACCCAGTGATCAATTTAAACTGCAATCAATTCTGACTTGTTACATGTCAGTTATATGTAATATTCTCAAAATATGTAAGACCCTATCCAATGAAAATACAACTCAATATAAAGGGAAACTGAATGAATGTAGAATACAAAAATAAAGAAAAAAAAATATTTACCCTTTCATTATTGCACAAAAGGAAATAAAAACCTCATTTTCCGTACCACTCGAAATTACGGGTCAACAGGGGTCAAAATTTGCCAAAGTTACAGTGACGACATAACATGTGGACCCGATCGATTTACCTTTATAGCTGAGGTGATGAGCCGTGCTTGAGTAATGCAAAGTCATTGTGAATATGCAGACTCCACATAATATAAGATGATGTCATCAAGTCGATAGCACGTTTTTAGGTCGACAACTTCCAATTTACAAAGTTTTAAATGTGTAGTTTTCAGAGAGCTGATACTCCTCTGACAGACACTTAAATGGCATATAATTGATATTATTGTAATATTCAGCTTATAAGCTTTCATATAATGTATATTCATCCATTTGATTTTTCAGTTCGGATATGGTCTTTAATGATTATGATAAATAATAGTCGCATTCGAACTTTTGAAGTCCATTTTTAGGTGGTAGAATGATAATGCACATGCTCAATTTTGACCAGGCGCCATTTTACAAACGCACACATGCCAACTCAACAACTCTCAAGGCCCGGTCACACATAGACGACGCACGGCCGGCGCTTTGAAAATCGGAAAAAGTCGTGATCCCGACTTTTATCACGATATGGGAGAAGCTAGCGAGCTGGCACCGAATGCATAGCGTGTTGCCAGCGCGCTGTGCGTATACAGGGCCTGTGCTGCGCATATATCTGGTGTTGGTCTAGCGCGCTCCGCGCATGTCTGGCGTCCTTTTGGCGTGTACATTCATGCGTCGAGCTCCGCGCACACTTTTGAGCATGCTCAAAAAATCCCGACGCACACAGCGAATGACGACGAATGCATGGCGTTGGTCCAGCGTTGGTCTAGCGCGCTCGACGAACGAGTAACGAATGATGACGCACACCTAGCGAACGACAACGCACTGGCCAAAATTGCACATTTTCAATGCGCGGGCCGTGTGTCCCCCATGCGTCCCCTATGAGTGACCGGGCCTTTTAACGTTCACATCCTTCTTGGTACCCTTTTAACACCTGGGTGGAGTGGCAGATGTAGATTAATTATGAATGTATATATCCTACAAAAACATATATGTATTTCTTCTTTCGTACAGACGAATCTGTCTTCGATAGTGTGGAGGCGCCCAAGGCTAAAGGGAAGGGTGACAATATGCCGAATCAAATAGCAAGTCTGGTGGAGAAAATGCTTAAGGAAAAGGTTCACCTAAAGGTAGAATTCATGCTATGCCCTTGTATCTTTATGTGGTTTAATATGTACAAGGTTTTCTACAATGATTTCGTTTTATCTTAGAATCTTTCATTTACATATTTTGTTCCATGTTCTTAAAGGATCTATATCCTTGCATGCATAATATATTCACGTGTTACCACAGGAGACCCATAATTAACAAATGTGTGTACCTAGAATACAAAAATACCGGTAAGAGTAATCCTTTGTAGAATGAAATCCGTCTGTTTCTTCAGAAGCGCAATATCTTTTTGCGTGGCTAACAGAAGTTACCAGGTTCACTATATGACTGTGTGGAAAGTGAGCGTTGTACCTTAAATATTAATGTTAACAGGAACGTTTATACAGAGGTGTGACTGCCAGCATTCACGGATATATAGACCTCTGCCATCCGCCTATGATAATCTGTTACAGTTTATGGGAGTGTCGTGGTCGAGTGGTTTAAGGCGCTTGACTGGATATGCGAAGGTCAAGGGTTCGAATCCCGACACGGCACTAATATCCTTTGGCAAGATATTAACCTGCACTTGCTACTCTCCACCCAGGTGTCAAATGGGTAACCGGTAGGATGCGGCCGTCATTGTTGGTCAAACAGCTTGTGAGCGTCAAGTAACGCCCGGCTGGAATGCTCCCCAGGGAGTGGAGGTTGTGCACACAGTATGTGCGGGCAAGCACTGAATCCAATGACCGGGGTAATAGTATATTTGTAAAGCGCTTAGAGACATTTGTATTAAGCGCTATATAAAAATTAAATATTATTATTATTATTATTTCCACAGAAGTGTAATAACGGCAGATACTACATTAGACCATGAAAGATGGAGGGATGAAAAGTAACAGTATTTCCAAATCCAAGAAAACATATACATAATAAAGCATATACCAGCTGATCTCAATCTTGTTTGGTGTCATGAGTGGGGTGAAAAATCTATGTTAGATCCTGAGGCACAGGAGAGTGAGAAAGATCTATCAAGGAAAAAAAGAAAAGATTCCTTTATTTGAACAGGTTTCCAAGAAGAAAAAAAAAATATTGTGAATATATGTAGATATATATATAGGCGTGAATAAAATGAGACGTAGCTGTACTTTACAGGCCTCACAAGCCGAAAGTTCGTAATAAAATTGTAAAGTACAGCTACGTCTCACGTTCCTAGACCATTTTCGTCACGCCTACATTTTCTGGAACACCCGTTGTCATGTAAGAGTTGAAAATTATCTTCTATATATATAGTATATATTTGCTTTAATACTGGATATTTTTGCTCATACTTTGCTCAAAATTATGCTACAGTTTGTTATAATGAATATTTCTTTATGATACCAGTTTAAATAAATGTTTAGTTTGTAATTGTCTTCAGGATCATTACTGATGTTTCCATTATTTTTTGTAAAATCTAGTTTTCGACAATTGTTCATATAGATGTGTATTCATTTTCCTCATTCCTTAGGAGATAGGAACAGACAGGACTGATAGCGGTAGAGGAGAAGGAGTCTCACTAAGTATATGGGACTTTGCTGGACACGACATATATTACTCAACCCATCAGGTAAAAGAACATTTTAAGAACATTCGGTTCCTTGTAAATTATACCGTGGTGCCATGAAAGCAAATTTGTAAAGTATTGTTAGATTCTATATACAAAAATGAATAAATTGTATTGACTACAATCTCCCATACATCCATTATGGCTTTCTTGTCCTTAATCTTTGATATTTCTCTTGTGATTTTTTGTCTGATCAGTTTCAGTGTAGATATCTCATTCTCAAAGAAATTACTGTCTCAATATAATGCTTCAGTTCAGGGCACATGGATTCATGTACTTTTAATATGCACAGCTGTTGACCTACATATAGGTTTTACCATACGTTTTTTTTATACAGGTGCATTAATTTGTGATCCAGCCATAGATGCGAAGTCATGCCCAGTGTCTAAATTATTACTTCTTTCATTTATTTGATATTCCATTGTAGGAGAACAGACTTCACATTAGTAAGATTGCTGGCTTCTTGTTATATAATAAAGTGAAGAAAAGTGCTTTAAACTGCAAAAACTTAAGAACTATGTCTTAATTTTGTAATATTATTTCTTTTTCAACAAAGGTTTATTATTCCTTTGACCTGTCATTATCACAGAGTTATCTAGGAATTGATAATATGTATGCAATTGGTAATGGCTACATCAGTCAGTTTTATCCAAAGAACTTAGTACATTTTTTAAAATTAATGCTTTGTCTTGGGTTTGAAAAAAAGATATTGCAGTTTAGAGACCTCTTGCCCTTACTGATTAATTATACTCCCTATATTAATACATTTAACAACTAAATTATTCATACCCTTATCAAGTTTTCTAATTTTAAGTACGTACACAAATGATTTGTCAATATGTTTGTTTCTTCAGAATGTGACATATTGAGGCTTACATCTAAAAGTATTTAACAAAGGCCTTAATTCAACCAGTCCACATTGCATTCATGAGTTACGAAAAACACACATACACACACACAAACACACCAAAGGGTATGAATCATTTAGTTGTTAATCGTATATAAACAGTGCCTGAGGTTCTTTATTATTATAGAAAATACTAGAGCATATATAAATAACATAGCATTGTAGTTATAAAATACTTATGTATCACGTGTCTTCTCTTCTCCTGTAGGTGTTTCTGACGTGGCGAGCTATTTATGTGATTGTCTTTGATCTCAGTAGAAGTTTGGATTCTGTTGTTCCCCCTGAATCCAGAGACAAGAATTATGAAATGGTATTTCTTTCTTTTATTTTTTGTACTGCTTGGCAAAAATAAATTAAGCTTTACAGGGGATAGATAAATGTTAGATAGTGTTGTGCTTTCTTTGCCAAACATCAGTTATTTTCCTTAAGTTATTTTGTAAAGTTTTACATTTGTTCATCAATCATTACTCGTATAAAATGTGTGTTTAAAGTATAGATGTTATGAAAGCTCTCATTCATTTGGACTATTTTTAAATGTAGATTCAAACTGTTTCCGTCTGGATTATTACTTATGTAAATTGTTGGTACGATTAAATCAGTGATATATTAACCCTTTTCCGTCTTTTTATAAGAGCAGGGTGTACTGTGAGATTTAATAGCTAAAATGTCTATCTCTTTGAAAGTCCATCTCTGCTCGAAAATACACGAAGGCCTACAAGGTCATCCTGCCGATCATTTCCACACCTGGGCATGTCAGTAAAGCGATCAACTTTTGAGGAAAAAAATTACCAATCATAGTAGCTGGTAATGTTTTACCAAATGAATATCAAGGAGTACTGCTATTTCTCTCCATGATTAAATACCTTCTCCGCCTGTCATCTTCTCATATAACTTATTTCATCTCCATTCTTTAATGATTTCTATTTCTCTTACTATAGCATAAATTATTTTCCCTTCATATTCCTTTTGTGTATACAGTAATTTTGGAGTAGTATAAAGGATTGCCACGGTTTAAGCTTCGTTTATGTTACAATCCTTCTTTATGATTATTTTATGGTAGTATTACAATGTACGTACTTAATTATAATAATGTATTAGTTATATGATTTGAATATCATGCTGTAATCGGTTTGTTATTTTGGAAGACACTGAAGATAAATAAACCAATAAATCATTCAACAACTAAAAAACAAATTATGTTGGATGTGAGGAGTGGGATATGTTTGCGTTCCCCTGTTAGAATGATTACCAAGTATGGTTTTTCTGTGTGTTTTTATCGTTGGCCTTACCATGCATACTTCTTTACAATTAAAACGCAGGTTAAAGGAGGTGCCAAATCAGAACTGACATGTCTAGAGTTCATCAATTTCTGGTTGTATTCCATCTACGCCCATGCAGTGGCGCCGTCTTCAGTCATAAATAACAATACGTCTAAAACCACCCAGAAATCTCCACCAATATTCATCGTTGGTACGCATCGAGAAAGTGTGAAAGGAGATGCAAAACAGAAAAGGAAAAAGGTAATGGTTTATGATATACACGTTTGTTTATAATAAAGTAACAATTTTGTTTACCCCACCTGTTCTTTTTGCGACCAGCACACAGCATATTCTCAGATAGGTCTACCCTTAATACTCGATTTACACCAACTAGACCGACATCAACACGACAAATCGAACAAAAAGTACCATACTCTGAGTTAGACTGAACGCTTTAGTCTCTGATATCAACGGTTGTTCCGGTGTGACTCCATCTGGTCAGACCGAGATGAATGAGATGCTACAATGCGTTCACTCTTTACATCTTCACATATCCATTTTGGCTGCAGAATTACACTTTCTGTTATTGTAAAAAATAACAAAAACTGAAATATATATTTTAACTTACTATAGCTTGCTCATTGTAATAGCTCCTAAATGTTACTTTTAATTCTTTTGCATTGATTATAACTTCAAAATGTAATATTTGTATACAGAATTTATTCAATTCTTCACTGATCTGTTTCTCGAATTGTTTCCCTTGTATTAAAACCGATGAGATATCATGGTGTAATTTAATTGCGTTATGCTATTTCGTATCGGCATTCTCTAATTGTGCATATATTATCGTGTTATCATCTAAAGTGATGTATGCATGCATGTTCGACATTGTGACTAATATTTGTATTTTCTGTTCATTTCATTCTTTTGGTCTTCTAGATTGGCTCTGCCTTTAAGAAGATCCGCGAATCTATCATGGAGAGGCCGTTTCAATACCATGTGGTCCCCGAGTATTATGCCATTGAAAACAGCTTAGAGGACAAAGACGATGTGGTACATCATAAATAATCATCAACTTTCCTAATGTATAAACCTGTAACGAAAGAATATTACTGATTATCTATCCAATCCAGTTACATCCAATCCAAAATGTCAAATTACTTTCCTTGCAGTTTTAAAGTGCTGCTCAAATTGCTTCACATCTTTGGACCACTTCAGAAATAATATATCACTTCAGAAAGTTAAGCTAATGCAGTCCATTGTTCTGTAACAAAATACAAAAAACAGCTTGGAGCCATGGGACGAATTGTGATGAATTTTAGACTCAGGGGATTTTGTTGGTCTTAAATATTATCCTAATCGTTTAACTATGGCATATATTGAGATGCTCTTTCATACACAAAGCGCTGATATAACCATCTGTTAATATCTGACTTTGTACAAAATTGTTAAAATCTGCTAACTCTAAAAATAGGTGTGTATTCCTTTTGACATCTAATCTCAATATGATTCTATAAGAATTTCTAAAACATTTTCACGCAAGTTCCCAAGAAGTTATTTAGATAAATCATATTTCCTGTAATTTAATCAAAATATTAAGGTAGTTCATAGAGAAATCGATCCACCCACTGTGCTGGACGAAAATCAATTATAAGCATTTACTATTAACCTAAAATCAAATGACATTGGTTAAGATAGTAGTTATTCTTTGTAGAAAAATTGACACGAGCTATTGGCTTCATGCTTTAATTGCCTATGGTAATGATACAACTGTACAAATATGTTTGTTTATATGCAATCAGTGTGGAAGAGCAATATCATTTCTTTCATTACCCATTGGCAACTCTTCTCCACATTTATTTGCTACATCTGTGCAATAATTCCCTCTGTTATTGTAGAGTGATGTTTTGGTGCAATTAGCTTAATATTTCTGAACATGCTCAATTGAATTTATCATTGAATATTAAATGACACTGCCTTAACACATTGCTTACTGGAACCTGGTGGTCCCTGTGTTAAGCCTATGGGGATTAGATAATTCAGTAGCCAACGTGTTAATTATTTATCCACATCTTCGTAACATTCTTTCTGAATCTTTTCTAATATTACTGTGTGATGTAATCCCAATGTTATTTGGTTATATTAGATAGCTTAGACAGATACCGAGATGTGATTGGTCCAGAGCTCGTCACGTGATATCAATTGTGAGGATCCAAATTGTTATATTTTCCTGGCCGGTCACTTTTCGGTGTTATATTAACCAGCTGGTGAAATGAATATATTTTTAATCAATGCATGTCGCCCTCTTGAGGACTGTATGTCACCAATTACACACATTACACCATTACCGAGGGTCATTTAATTTTTTCAATATTTTTTGTTCATGAATTTTTTTTCCCCTTGAAATTATTTTTTTTTGTAAGGTTTTTTTTCTTTCTTGAACTATCTCGACAGATTATTTTTCCGTAATTTCCGAAAAAAAAAAGGGGAAACAATTTTTTCGGGCAATTTTTGTTGGACCCCCCCCCCCACAAAAAAAGGGCTATCTAATATAACAGTTATTGACTGGCAGGGGGTATATAACATTCTTTGGACCTGAAGGGAGTTATATTTCCCCTCGTTACCATATTTTCCCTCAGCGCTGCGCGCTTCGGGAAAATATAACCACTTGGGAAATATAACTCCCTTCAGCGGTCCAAATAATGTTATATTACACCCCCTGCCAGTCAATAACTGTATAATATTGCTGTTGTATTTTGAAGTTTTTATTACGATGTAAATATCTTGAGCTGCATGTCACGTTAAAAAACATCACCAATAATTACTTTCCTTTGTAGCTGGTTGCGTTGAGGAGACACATTGAGAGAGTAGCGATGGCAGAGCCTTACATGGGAGAAGAGATTCCACTCAGATGGCTCTTATTTGAGGAAGCTCTAGCTGCACATGAAATCAATTATATGTCATTAGATCAGGTAGGACTGCAACGTTAATTCTTGTAATTCTCAGGTAATTTGCGTTCGGGTATTGTAGTGGTTGAAAATTAGAGATCAATCGTATATATGCAGTTCATAATTAAACGTTTAAGTTTTTAAAGCCTAGTTGGGTTTTATTTTATTTTATTTTCCATTTGTTGGTACTGAATTTTTTAACAAATTGATTTATGTATTTCATTTTCAAGAAAAATTAAGTTAAGTCCTTATTTCATTTATTCATAGCTAACTACACCTCTCCTGGTATTTTTGGGAATATGTAATGCTACATAATTTAAATGCATCCATCGATGATACCCTTTCAGTTTTGTAAATGGCCCACTTCATGCCTGTTTCAATAATTGAATGTAGTCCCTTTGAAAATATTGGAATAAGATTCAGGCTACGTGTTGCATTCTGTAACAGATTTGCTTCATTAATATATTCACATTCTGTGTATGTCCTGTGTAAATTGAATGTACTGTTACTGTTACGATATTTATTCATTTGATAGCTACTTTTTGTGATGTTTTTCGCCAATCATATGATGATTTTAAAGCCATTTTTTGCATTCTCCTAGACCAAGGAACTGACGCGGTCAGTCGGGATGGAATTGGAGCATGAACTTCTCACAATGCTGACCTTTTATCACGACCTGGGTAATGTAGTCTACTACGGAGGCATCGAGGACCAGCAGTCTCTCCTACGAGACATGGTGATCCTGAGTCCTCAATGGCTAATTGATGTCTTCAAGCAGGTCATAACCATCCTGGATCCCGCAAAGAGGGTGAGAAACCCCCTCCTTTACAACCTCATTTACTTTTGCTGCAGTAAGTTGCGGAGTTAAGTCTGTTATGAATTCCGTTTGTTGCTATGGCAGGCAGCCAGAAGAGGATCTAAGCTTTCCAAATATGTGTCACTTTTCAATTATAATTGTGATTAAGTTATGATAAGACATCGATACTTATTGGTTTCGTTTTTTCTGTGACGCACTGTATAACGAAATGAATGGGAATCGGGCATTCAAAAGTAATCCTGTACCACAAAGGTCCTATGCAGTCTGTCATACAAGACATCGTAGGAGAGCATATGGCTAATTGATGTATTTCAAGCAGGTCATTGTCATCTTGGATTCTGCAGAAAGGTTGAGAAACATTCCCCTCCATTTGTGATAATATTGTGGGTTTGTATAGAGCTCAATACCATATGGCTCCGGTTAGTCTCATTTCACAACGCCCCCTATCGTCAGAGCATGATCTGAGTCGGCAGCCTAACATGTTAGCCTATGGACGTTTTTTTTAAAAATCGTTAAAAATTCATTTTTTGTTTAAACGAAAAGCACATCCACCCCGACGTACGTTATCACTAGCTCTTTCATTGGAGCCCTCATGTCTCATTGACTTTTGAAAGTTCACCCACCGTAATTTTTCAAAATAGGTTGCAAGCTCGTCATTGCCTATAATACACATGTGAAACAAGTCTAACTTTGGACTCAGTTTACCAAGCGATTTGAAGATTATAGGTCGAGCACACGAAACATAAAAAGCATGAATTATCATAGATTACTTCTGCCTATTTCATTATGTCTATTTCATCCAACCCCCCACCGTAATTTTTCCATTTAGTAAAAGCAAACATTTTGCCGAGTTTAGCAAAAACATGAATATTCATGAACGGTCAGACAATACAGCCTTTATAGTACGTAACGTATAGTGAATGGAATGGGCGATGATCCGTTCAGGAGGCAGAGGTCAGTGGTTTGTGCTGGCAATGTTCACGCGAGCGAAAATGAGACAATCGGAGCAATATGATGAACAGTGTCTGTATTAGCGTTACAAATGGATCATTCCCCCCTGCATCTGATTCAGACACACAATGTATCAATGTGTTAAAAGATAGAAAATTAGAAGTGTAGTACACTTAACAATATTTAGTGGTAAACTGTGGCACTATGACCTAAGTGAACATGGCTGTAACTAAGTCTGTTGAGAGATAGAGTTTTAGAGTATTTATACAAATGATTGGACATATTATTTATAATATTGATGTTACAAAGCTCTTCTCTTCACAAAGTAGAAATAGTTTACAATCTATACTCCTATGTCCAGTTATTCCAACTGCCAGTAAGTTGACATTGTGCTTTAATTCCAGGATGGGATCGTGAGCGATGCTTGGAACACCCTTGAGAAGGATGGTATCTTAGAGGATAGGTTGATTCAGCATATGTGGCAAGGTTTTTTGGAGAAGAAGGAAGCCTTAGTCGAGCTCATGACCAAGTTCGATCTCATCTGCGAGGCTCCTGTAGAACGACTACAGCAAGAGCAACAGGATGGAGTAGACACTGAGGTAAAATCCCCAGCTAAATGGTGCTCCGTCCCGTGCTCCCCCAGCAATGCTCAGTGTTTTATGTTATCATAACTATAGGCTTAGGTGTGTGGCTACAATTGGGTATTTAGTTTAGGGTTAGGGTTAGGACAAATGTTTTGCTCCATTGCTGCAATCATTAGGTTATAAATTAATAGGGTAGGATACTGATTACATCAAAATCAATTATTGCAGGTGCTAAACATCTTGTTCACGTTAACCTCGGTTTTTCACGTTTTTCTCAAAATATTGTGAATAAAAATATACGAACAATATAGGAGCAAATAAGGGACATGCACCAAGTTTTTGGTAAATATAAATATATATGTATGTGCGAAAATATTGACTCAGGGTTGAAAAGGGTACATAACGTCCATGTTTTAAATATGCTTCAGTTTGGAAAACGTAATTTGTTTATATATTTGCATACATGATCCTTAATATTTTTATTAAAAACTGTTTTGTGCTAAAAAATGTATGGATTAAGGAGAGTTTTGAAAGCTTTTACAAATGTGTATTCCTGAAATTTGAAATCAAAATTGCTCAATATGTCGATGTTGTTCGGAAACTTGCCACAATTTAGTGGCAGTAGTGGGATGTGTGAAATTTTTGACGAGTGAAATATGAATTGCTTTTTGTGTTGCTTATATTTCTCGAGAAAAAAAAAATCAATTCGTTTCTTGTATATTTTGTTTTGTATTGATGGTTTAAGTGTATGGATACGGTTTTATATTCTAGGTATCAAATGAAACAGAGAAGGTGGTAAAGAAGCGCTACTATGTTCCTTCTAGACTGACGTCCCCTTGCCCCCCAGAAGAGATTGCACAGATCAAATCTTCCACAGACTTGTATGTGGACTTCAGAGGCTTCTTACCAGGTGACGATGAATTTATCATCTGTTTACAGCCAAAAGGGTGTTAACAAGTGTAATGTATCGTACAGTTAATGTCCTTCTTGCTCCAAAGAGACTATATGGTAATTAGATTGCCACAAGGTTTGTATAAAGTCAAACCTGTCTAAGTGGCCACCTGTCCAGAAAGGCCACACATTTTGTCTGCCTTGAGAACGAAATGTGTGTCCTGAAAGACCACCTGTCTACAGTGGCCACTTGCTCTATTTTACTTTGAGTGGCCTCAATAGACAAGTTTGACTGACCTTAATAGGTTCTTGTCAAAGATGACCCATGCATCCAAAGTAAACAAGAAGTTCACTATGTCCTACTCACGGATAAATTAAAAAAATTATAGGATTGGCTTCAACCTTGAGTATAAAGATGGTAAGCTACAGACTATTTCTGATATTTTTGGGGTATCAGATTTGTCTACAATATTCGTTTTGTTTGCTTTAATTCGAATGATAATATCAATATATAATTATTTCAGAGTGGACATATCCATCACGCAAGCTGCTCAATGAGCTCTAATATTACCCCAGCTCTTCTGGGCTACTTGATGTAGGTTGCCCCTATCAAATTAAGGAATTCCTCCCTGCCGGTCCCTTTTTAACACCTGGGTGGAGAGTGGCAGATGTAGATTAATGTCCTGCCAAAGGACGTGTCGGGGGGTCAGCTGTAAAAGCCACTAGACATAGTTATGATTGTGTTGATAGTCGGAGTTTAGTCCATCTTGTTAGAAACTTGTGTTTTGTTTCTCAGAAATATATAATTGTCGTTAAGTATTATTGCAGCTAATATATCTTTTTGGGGTGGCTTTCAAAACGTCACTAGCCATAATCTGTTCGTCATCTTTCTCATTTGTCATTTCTACAGATGGGCTGTTTCATCGGTTGATGGCGAGAGCAGTCAGATGGATGGGTGAAAGAGATGGACAACCCGTCACTCTTTTCCATCGTCACATCAGTCTTATGGTTGACGGAGTGCACCATGCCTTAATAGAGATGTTACCTCCCTGTGAAGCAACTATCAAGGTCTGAGTCAAGTGTCAGTGATACCTTTTTGTTATCATGGTGGAGATACTAAATTGTATGTAAAGTTTTTGAGGCCGTGCATCGGATACCTTCAAAGGCAATGAATAGCCTCCACCGGGTAATGTTATAGTCATTCTCACAAAGACAATCATACTGTCGATACGTAATGAACCAGTGCTCTTATTGCTGTGATATAATAACATTGTGTAACCCTGTAAATGTTACATATAATTCAGTATCAAGGTCTGGTGCTTAGTGCTCTAATCTGAAAAATGGAACCTCATAATATCTTTCTGTTTTTATTAGTTTTAAATACACATACATTTTTAGCTGATAAGTGTATTTAAGATTTGATCAGAAGCCATATAGTTGTTTTTATTTTCAACCTATCTTTTGTTCTTGTTTTGATTTGTAATATTTTGTTATTCTATAACTGTTTTGTTTCACATTGTATTTTAATTGTATCATGTAATAAGTACTCTCGTGAAAATCAGTTAATGTGTGCTGAGGAACATACTCTGTGTAACGAACACAAAACTTAAAAATTTATAAATAAATTAATGAATAACCCTCACAAAACTGAGGGGAAATGAACAAAGATAAACACCATCATATCAATAATTTCTTCAAAATCTGTTTCCTTTACCTTTGGTGCTAAAAACATGTCAGGTCATTGTATATCAAGGAGCGGTTGCTGGTTCTGATCATGATGGGGATAATCACAACCATCCAGCCCCAAGCGTTGTCAAAGAGGTAGGTAGCTTAACAGGATGGTTTCAATAACTACACAATATAAATGAACAGAGAAAATTGTGTTGTTGTTCGATTGGAAAAATTGGTAGCTTGCTTGTGTCTGCCAGTACACATCTGAGAAAGGTCTCTGAAACATAGAATTGAAACTGTCACTGGTAAATAATTGTTTGGATGTGTCATAGAACATGTGTTTCCAGTTGCATAAGTCGAATCGGTTGAGACCGCAAACAAATAGTTTGACTTAGTCAAAATTCGACTTAAGAAGTGTAAATAACACGTAATGTACATAGTTTTTTTCAAGAAAATGTATTTAACTAATAACACAAATATGACTTGTACTTGAGTTAAGCAGATATAACTGTAATTAACTTTACACTAACGGTCCCATGTCCTAAAGTGTGGTGAAACTTTGAGTCCTCTTAGATTAGAGGACAGTCAAGTTAGACCAAATGACACTTAAACTTGATTTATAGATCAACTACAGTTTAGGGCAGGATTAACTCTAATTCTGTTTCTGAATGTCTGGTTAATTTAAGCCATTTTTTTACATCTAGTTTATGTCGTAATTCAGTTCAGTTATCAAACTGTGAAACTTTGTGCTTCATCAAAATGGTAGACTTTTCTGAAACCGTTCTGTGTCAGTAGGTTTATGGACAATTGTAAAGGAACTTCCAAGATAATATCAATAGTTCGACTAATTTGGGTCGAGATATATTGGAAACAAACCTCGAAACAAATGTACTGTTTATTGATCGGGAAGATGAGACGCAATTTCTTTCTCTCAATCCAAAATTGGCATTACCTGTTCATGTGTCTCGGCAGACTTTGTTAGGCTAACAAATAATATAAGCCAATGTGACATGCGATTCATGCACTATCCGAATGACAGTTTCATTGTAGATCCGTCTGTTGTTAATTTAAATCAAAGTTAAATAAGCGTAAAGCAGCTCAAACAAAATTGGAATATAATATCTGTCCTGGGGCTGTTTGTGTATTCATGGCAGGTGATGTACTTTATAACTCAAACCCTTGATAGCCTTATTCAGCACTGGGCTAGGAGGATCAAGTATGATGTACTCTTTCTGTGCCCGAGGTGCAGTAAGAAGAAAATGCTTAAAGACTGCTTCAAGGGAATGTCACTCAAGTGTGGACTACATAGCATCCGTACAGCTGCAATCAAGTCCAAGTTTGGTAGGTCTATAAGACTTGGTGCTCCACTAAAAACTATTTTGCTATGTATTGAAGCAAATCTCCCACACAGCAAACCGATGGTTCCGTTAATATGTTCCCTCTTACCCTAGTCTTTTGGAGAGTCTTTGAGTTAGAGAAATGTAAGATAATAACTTTAACATATGGGGTGACTGGTGAAAAATGCAAAGCATTACTTAAGGCCTGTTGGAAAACAAACTGAAAGCTTATCCTGCGATTGATAACACCCGTTATTGGGTAAACACCCCAATGGTGTCAAATCCTCCATGAGAGCCTGCTATACTATGCGTCTTTAAAGGTACTATGTCCCATTTGCAGGCCAAAACAAATGAAAAAGTTAAATTCCAACTGCATTTGAAAGATAATACTAATTTAGAACTTCCCTAAAAAAGGTGGGGCTTGAAAATGTCTTCATGTGGGAAAATAGCGACTATTATATAGTTGTCAAATTGACTTTAGGGCTATAGAGCCCAAAAGTAATAGTCTTGATTTTTAGACAATTGTACCGAATGCTCATACGTTTTATGCTGCGCAAAGATTCAATCAGTTTAATCTTGGCCATCACAAGAAGTGGGTTATTGATGTAGACAAATGCTCATGTACCCTTTACAACTCTTTTCATGTATGTTATTACCAAAGAAGAAAAAAGCCAGTCAGTCACTCAATAGTGTCTGACAGTGAAGTCTAGCAAGTAAACGGGTTTTCTTGCATAATTTGAATATGAGGACACTGCTAACGTTTAAATTTCACAGATAGGACATACATGACATATTCATAATTCCTGCAAAGTTCTACAGAATTTGAAGTTGGCTGCAAAAGGGACATAGTACCTTTAATAAAGATAGAAGTTACTCATTTTTCAGACTAGTTGACGCACCTGTACACGCTGACATAGAATAGGGCCTGCATGGAACCCAAGTCCAACTATAGTTTCATATGTGGGGGGTTATGTTATACTTAAATTTCGTCATACCCCTCAACTTTCAATGCACAGAATGCCAGGTAACATTGTGTTAAGTTTATTTTATACCTTCTAGCTGTACACAAATAATATTTAAGCTGATTGGCGCACTTTGGGGTCATTGGTGCAATACTTGTACTTCTGTGTATAAAATAATTATTGGTACTCCCAGTGTTGTTATAAGGCCCCGTTTCAAATTGTTTTAATAATTCTACAACATGCCATTTCGATCTGTTGCACATTTTACTTTGATCGTACAAATTCTAATTTTCCACAAACGATGAAATTGGAAATGAATTGGCTGTGCCTTTAAATACCATCATGCCTTACTTCATTCATAGTCATTTTTATTTGATTGGTGGTGCTCATGAAGTTGGTGTTTTTGGTGGGTGTGTTTTTCCTTCCTTTTCTTTTGTTACTCAGGAATAATTAAAGAGAGACAAATATTATCTAGAATCATGGTGTCAGGAGTAGGATTGTAAAATGTCTTAGTTTGAATCTGGAGTGTCTAACAAATAAAGGGGCCTAGTTAACAAGCTTTTGCTTCTTTGGGGCTTCTAACCCTTATTAATCTGTATAATTATGCTTACATTTCATATAATATTTTAAATGTTTGAATGAATTGAAATTAAAATTGAAATCAATATTAATCTCACGAACACCTTACCATTCTATATAAAGAGTATATAATAGTATGTCTTATTCAATTGTATGTCAGGGGTGGAATTTGGTTCAAATTTACTATACCTGAAGTGTTTAAGGCCAACTAATAATTATCTTGTTATTTCCAAACCATCTCTAGATTGGTGTTGAGAAACTCTAAACTCAAAAACTACGAAAATGTAGATTTATGTCTTGCTAGTGGATAATATTAATGTTGCAGGGATTTTAACCCAATACATTGTGATCCACAGCACTCTGATTTATCCACTAGACCTCAACTCTTTTTTAATTTGAATGTATTTCTTCATGTTTTTTACGCAGGTGTGAGTGAGGAAGGAGTGGAGTCAGGGAACGAAAGTAAGTATGCCATCACTTAATCCTCTCATTCTCATCATTTTTGTTTCTTCTATAGAATCATGTTGTAAGGATTTTCGTAGTTGAATCTGGGGTGCCTTTTCAATAAGCTGACAAGTATCTTACCATTCTATATATGTAAGTATAGAAGATTATGTCGTGTGTCAATCAAGAGAGGGGTAACTGTTATTCTCCCCTCGCCGACGAAGGGGATATAGTAACGCTACCGTCCGTCCGTATGTTCTTAACAAATCTGGTTCCCGTTCGATAACTTTAGTAATATACAGTAGGCTTGCGGGTGCACCATTTGAGAGAGAGAGGGAGGATTGAGGTGTCCTGAAAAGGATACTCACAAGCAGCATCTAACTTTAGTAATGTTTCACGGATTTTAATGAAATTTGATATGAAGGTACATGGTATCAAAACATAGGAATAATTTGTAATGAGGCACTTAAGAAAGATGTGTGCATCAAGTGTGATTACATTACGGAAATGGACTATTCTGAAAAAATTGTCATCCGTCTTTTTGTTTTGGTCCAGGTTCAAGTAGCTCTTTGCAAAGGAATGAAGATGCAAGAATAACTGGAGAATCAACACAAAGAAGCGCTCCATCTTACCAAACAAGCAGAAGTGCAACCAGCGGATCCTCTCAAGGACAGCCGAAGTTCCATGACATCTATCTTAAGTTTAGTCAAGACACGGATGATGTACATAAGGTGAAGGATATCATCCGCAGGAATGGCTGGACGATGGTGACTGCTGCCGACAGCAGGCTTGGTGTCCCGAAAATGGCCAGTATCGAGGACGCCCTCAAGACCTGTTCCCACGTGGTCCTTATAATCACGAAGGAGGATTGCGAGAAGAACGACCCATATCAGACCATGATGATGGGGATGGCATTTCAGTCGACGGTGGGCGGGAGTTTGAATGGCCGGGTGATTTCAATCCGATGCTGCGAGGAGAGTCATCTTCCGTTATCGCTTCAGAGTTTGGAAAATGCATGCATCAATGATCACTCTCTAGAGGACAAACTAAAGAGGACCATTGATGTTAGCATCAGGAAGAACAAAGAAAGATCATCAGTGGGTTAGTTTCATAAGATTTAAAGATAAGGCTTAGTTTTGGGAATGCTAATCCACTGTGAAAGAAACTGAAAGCAATCAGCAAAGTTTGCTTGTGTAGCAGATAAGTATTGGTATATACCTTTTCAGCCGCAACACCTTTCTTTTGAAATGGGCTATCTGACCAAATTTGGGAGCCTAATAGGTCACAATCATGGAGGGTTTCGCGAGGGCCTTGAAACGTATTTGTTTTCAATACTTCGTGAGGCTGTTCTGCTTGTTGTTTTCTCTGGGTTTGTTGGGAGCTTGTTCCACCAGTCAAGTCATACATACGTAATATATTGCTCTCACTATGTTATTATTATCTGGTTGAATAGTTCTCACAAATCCATGTATTCTATGTTCAGCTACAATGTATGTTAATATATGTGACCCGCTACGGCAAAACCCGACGCTTCTCGGCAAATCCCATTGTGCTGTAGGCCCGTTTGAACATGAAATTTCGAATTTAGGGATCAACTGAGATTTTTGCATGATCAGAAAGTCTATTTTTTATAAATTGATTTAGAGAAAAAATGAACTCAAAAGACGATCTAGAAGTATTTTTAATTATATTTTGTATCTAATCATGTGCTCCATTGTCCAGTGAAATTAGTTGAAACAATGCGGTCAAAAGTAGGGAAAGTTCGCGATTCATCGCTTGTTGTTTTCCCTCTCAGTTTACCACGTTTGAGTCGATCCCTGACGTATTTGGTACGAAAATAACGAGTAAGGATCGGTTATTCCAAATATGGTTATATTGGGCGGTCCTAAATAAAATTGCCCAATGAAAAATGCCATGAAAGATGACATCATTTCGATGAGCTGTCAAGCAGGCCGTAAACAAATGCCTGTTGCCAGCCACGTGATCCAAATCCAGACATCTGATTCGCTAATATTCGCACATGACGTCATTGCCTTGTTGTTGTGATTGCTCAGCGGTCAAATTCTCGCATCGAAACACCAGCTATTTTCTTCGAAAACCTGTTCAGAAGTTTGTTTTTAATGAGCTAGAGTTTCATATATCAAGTAAAATACGTGTATTCATCGAGTGGCTAGTACAATGTCGAGGAAAATGAGGAATTTAACGGATAAAACTGTCGCTTCTTTGTTGAATGATGCATCGGCGTGCGGTATGCCGTGCATGGCTTGACCGAACACTTGGCTGACTACTTCGCGAACCCGACCGAGCCCCCGGCCGCGGGCGAGAGAGGAACTCCTTCGTCTCCTAGCTCCGGCTCTGATTCTGGTAGGTTTATTAATATTATCATTATTAAAAAGGTATTCAAGTTACTTAGTTAGGTCTACGACCATATTTTTTATTAAAGACTTGTTTCGAAAAAATGTTCGAGCAACAAAAGCTAGATTAGACATTTTAAGTGCACTAATTAAAATTTATTATTAAATTAGATTATGATTTATGAAGCTTCTCATACCTATACAAAAATCTCTGCGGAGTCTAGACTACTTGTTGATATTAGTTTTTGAATCTCTATTTTATAATTATACTTAACAGAGTCTGATGAGTTCGAGGAGGCAGGTCCAGGACCAGCAGAGCCATGTGAAAGCGGCGATGAAAGCGATTGGGTCGATGAGGCAGATACAGAGGAGCCTATGGATTTGTCAAGTGACAATGAAAGCGTCATACTGGGACCGGGTCCTGTCATTGATGACGTGAAGGAGGAGGCGGCAGCAGCTACAAATCTGGCCCAACAAATAGATCTTGATCTGGAACCGCTGAAGGACCGCGTGAATAAATGCAACTGCCGTATCTTCAATGGAAGACGCTGTATCAAACAATTCTCTGTAGCCGAACAAGAGTCCATAAGGTATAATTGGATCTGTCACTATTTACTCGTATTTCTTTATAATAATGTCTAAGGACTGGATGTTTATGTACAAGCTGCGGATTAATGCAAAATATACTTACATTTATTCTAAGCTAATTAGATTTTCTCCTTTTTTGCAGCATTAATCAGTAGACCCTAACGTATGCTTTTAAAAAAATACTTCACTAAACTGTACCAAGCATAATCAATATTATAATTTGGATCCTTAGGAAAACGTTGCAAAGCTCTGTCCAAATTTCAAGTGTTTTAATGAAATGAAATTTGCTACAATACATTTACTCTTTTCTTCTTCCAAGTCAACCAACTTTTACTTTATTGTGAGCTGGTGTTTTCCATTTGAGAATGATGTACTATTGTAGTGTAACAAAAAATATTTAATTTGTAAAGAAAAATAGTAGATGCGAAAATTTGACTAATCAGGAGATTTTTGTTTTGTTTTGCTTTTTCCCTCATGTCTGCAGGTCAATGTTCCTGATGAACAGAAGACAGAGGCACTTAGGAGGCAGGAGGAGCATCTTCTACAGGACAGCCTGTCAAGCCTTAAAGGCAGTCGCGAGAGAGCTCTCCATCAAGAAGCTAGGGAAGAATGCTGCGAACTCCAAGCCCGTAGTTTTTCATTACAGCTTCGACTTTGAACAGCAAGTGCATTATCCAGCTGACCCCCAACAACCTGGCCCTTCGTATTTCCGTACACAAAGAAAGTGCCACATCTTTTTTTTTCTGTCTACATGTAATAAGTAGCAGTCACTTTGTCCACTATAATTTATGCCATTTCAGTTCAGCAATATAATAGTTCCATGTGTTCATTTATTCTAAGCTTGATGCATATCAGCACTAAACATCAGCACTAAACTATCGGTGTTTGGCCACTGCCATAATTTTTTGTTTCTATTTTTTAAAGGTTTTCGATAGATTGACACTAACAATGTCTATCCTATGTACATACTATTGATCTCTTCGGCTGTGAATTTTGTATAAAACAAGATAACTCAAAAGATTCAAAACTGTACATCATTAATTCTTGGGCACTAATGCATAATAGTTTATGATTAGTGTAGTCACTAGTCAGATTGCATTTTTTATGGGATTCGTTATTGTTTTTTCTTTACTTTGATAATGAAAGAATATATTTTATATCTGATACTGATTGACTGAAATTAATATTTTTGCATTATTAATCTCTATCTCAAGAAGACAACAGTTCTGTCAAATGGTCTCAACTGTTACTTTATTGTACATTCCTAAATGAACCAGGATATTTTTACAATACATGTATTATAGGTTATCTGTTGTCGAGTGACTTACACGATATCTTTTTTTTTCTCAAATAGTCTTGATTAAGACTAATGCTTTATATTATAGCTTTTATTAAATATGACAAAATATCAATCATTTTGAACTCGCTTTCTTTGTTCCAGTAATTATCATTTGAAAACAGATTCTGTCGGGTTTCAAGTTCAACGCAATTTGTTATTTCACTTTATTGCAATCTTATTTTTAATATTTTTCTTTTAAATAATTTTTATTACATCTGGTTTTGTAATAGGCCTATTATTAAGCATAAATTTTAAGAAAATGCACTATTACATTTTATTATTGCAACCTGCTATTATTTTGTGTACAAGAACAAATTCTGTACTGATGAAACATATTAAACCGTGGAATCGTTTTCCCATCAACTTTGCCTAGTATAACAAAACAAATTGAAATTCTTTTGTTTTCTATTGTTTTTAAAAATTATCATAACTTTATTAATATTTATTCAAATATAATGGTTTTGACAGAAATGTAAGTTGAGTATGTGTCTAGTATGCCTGTAAAATTACAAGACTTTAGCTTGTTTGGTTGATGCCGTTGCTATGAAGTGAATGTATGCATGTTTTTTGTGTGAAAATTGAACCAAATTCTTAACTTTAAACCTCAATATCTCATAATCAACTTCCGGTGATTGAAATCACAAAATGACAATAACTTTGTCAAATTTGAATCAATTTTTTTAAATGAGGTATCATCTTAAAGGTCATACTTTACTCTTTCCAATGATACCAAGAACTCAATTTTTATTTTTACCATGAAGTGTTGGGTTTTGCCATAGCAGGTCACATATTATTGTTTAACAAGAAGTTAAGCGAAATTCTACAAATTCTTATGAGCTATATAAGCACTTTCCATTCATATTTACTGTGAGGTTCCGGTATCCTGAAAATGATAGAGAACACACACAATGTACACAGAAATGTGTATATGGGGCTACATATTGATTTTATGAATGAATCATAGTTATGAGTTGTTTTGTAATGGTGTCACTAATTTAATTGAACGTTGTCTTCACATTGCAGGTATTACAACAAAATAAACACTACAAGAAGTGTAAGCTATGAAATTCCACAAAAAGAGTATAAAATGTAAATGTTTTTCTTTATAAATTGTTATGCCAGAGGGTTTCTGTCTTCATCATCATCAATATCATTATCAAAGTCAAACAGTTTCCTCTTATGAGGTGTTACTGAGACTCTCTCCACCATTTCCTCTTGTCTCAAGCATCCTCCTGATGTATACATACCTTACCGCTTTCTTTCTTCACCATTTCTTTCCATGGAACCTTCGGTCCTCATTTCCTTCTTAAGCCATCATAAAGTTCTATTTTGTCGTGATGTGCTTATGCAAACCATCTTTAATTTTGTGTTCTTCCTCCAAGGTACTAGCTCCACGTTGCCAACAGGAGTATCCATTGCACCTCCAGTGTCCTCTGACCTCAGTACACAGCCTCTGGCAGCGGCACGGGTTGCTTCAGAGGTTGAGCCTCTGCCAGCTGTTCCAAGCTCTTCAGTGAACATACATGGGAATGTTTTTAACATCGGCTCCATGTATGTTACAGGGAGACATGATCTTGTGCCGCTGCACCCAATGATCATCCCCCTTGTGGTACGGCACGAGCTGAGTAAACTATTGAACGGTCCCCGTGTTACTCATGACGACTGGAAGGGACTTGCTAGTGCCTTGCGGTTGGATGACTACATCGCTAGTCTGACCAACAAGCCAGACCCAACAGCAGATCTGATTGACCTGGCGGAGGGACAGAAGAAGATTTGCAGCCTCAAGGATCTGAGGCTCATTCTGAAGCAGATGAAGCGCCATGATTGTGTGGATGTTCTTGATGCCGGAGCATCGGTAGAGTCAAACAGCCGTCTGATGATCAAAGATCGGGACAGAAGTAGCAGTTCTAGTGATGACAGTTACAGTGAATAAGTCTCTGGATTGTAAACCACGGGGTATGGGGTTTGAATCCCTGCCACAGTAGATGTATATGAAGATAGTGCATGTGTTTAAAGGCATCATATCATAAATATGTGATTCTACATCTGAGTGATAACATATTTTCTAACAACTAGACATTTAGTGTTCCCCGTGCGGACTCGTGTTTCCTGCCAACTACATTCCTTTAATGTACGTTATTGTGCACATTCTCATAGTTCATTTTTCACAGGTATCATTTTATAGAAAAGTGTATGCTTTTAAAATACTCAATCATTTGGCACCTGAATATCTTAATGACACCCTCCAAATAAATACACCAACTCGCAGTCCTAGTTCAGCAACCGACACATGTAAACTTAACATTCCCTAAACTAGACTATCAGCAGCTGAAATCAAAGACTTGGAACAGTATCCCTCTTTCCATAATGGAAATTACCTGTCTTGCCACCTTCAAAAAATCCCTCAAAACTCACCTTTCCCCCATTAATCTATGTGATATACTTTCTCTACAGTAACTGTAGATTTGTTGCTCTTTTCATATATTTGTATTTGTAACCGCTATGGTACTAATTGTTTTTAACGCTCCTAAATATTCGATATTATTATTATTATCATTTACCAATAACCAGAAGTAGCTGCCTATCTTTGATATTTGGAAAGAGTGATTCCTATTTTCGGACCTTCAAGCTATGTTTTGCACAGGTCATTTCCCTCTTTTTGTCTGAAGACTTTTGTGTAAAAGGTATACAAATTACATCTGATTCCTAACTTTCCAATGTTTAGCTGTAAAATATTGGTAGGTAAGAAATGAAATGAAAGTAAATGGTTAGGGTTTATTCTTGTGGATCTTATCAACGTAGAGTGATATTGGTTTAAATTATACTTTTAACTCAAAGATGGATTATATTTTGTTGTCTTGTGCTCAATATAATCATGAAAATGTTATTGTTTATATGTATGATACTTTGACGAGGGAAGCCTTGAATAACATGTTGCCAATGTTTTATTAAATTATATATGGATCTGCATTATCTTAGATACTGCTTATAAGTATTGGCTTGCACGGTGATGTCGATATATAGCAGGCTTGCGGTTGCACCATGTGAGAGAGGGTGAGGATTGGAGCCACTCCTAGAGCCACTCCTACCACCCATTCTCTCCAACCGGTGCTATAATTCTCCTTAGAAAGATAACCAACAGTCTTTTCAAGACTATACCAACAGTCCTTTTCAGAACTGCACACACACTCGAGAAAGGAAGATTACCGAGAGTCCCTTTCAAGACTCCCCAATCCTCCCCCTCTAAGTCCAAGTGATTTTCTTGTTGTAATGCCTCCCTCTACTGCTGGGCTTTAGTCAATGTTTGGACCTTGATGAGATGACATTAAATATGTTGAAGCTGTTACTCAGTTCGAGGAACTGGGCATATTATCTGAAAGGAGTGTTGTTATGAATAATAAAACGTGCTAATAGCGTAATAACCTTTACAGGGAAATTGTATGAATTATGTTTTTAAAGATAGTAATTTTGTATGAGTAATATTTTCGAACAATTGTGATGCTTTTAAATAATTCAGCTTCCTGTTTACTCCCTTTGGTAAATTTTTGTGATCTATTAAGTTCCTGAATATATATTCAGTTTTTTGTCACATAAAATGTATTTCATTTATGTACCTAAATTTTCTAATAAAAATATAAACATTACATAAACATGTCCCTTCCAAAATAAATTATTGTAATATTTGTGAGAATATTGAAATGTACTAAGATAGTTAATTCAAGAATCAAGTGCTGTATCGATGATTGATGTCCTAATTTGTCAATATGCCTACAATGTATTTCGAAAGTAGCATTATATGCTACTGTATGAAGCCAAATCCATCAGCTGTCTGTAAATCATCGAGTAATGGCGTTGATTCGGGTGAACGCGCTACGTGACTTTTTGTAAAAACATGCCCCTTTATTGACGAAACTTGTGTTAAATAGCATTGCCGATTGAATTCTCCCATTCCTATATGCTTAATAATGTGAATCAAATGGTCCAGTAGGCAATGTGTTATACATCTTGTCACATCATCATTTCTGTCATTAACAGAGAAGGCGGCAGATATTGATAATTCAAGAGGATGGAAAATGTTATGGCAATGTTTGTGTTCAAATAGATTTATACAATTTTCATAAGACATTGAAATAAATAAACACCTGGTTGTCAAGTACCTTTATGCATGTGGTGACACACTATACAGTTAACTTTGAAATTATCTTTAAAATTAATGATCTTATCAACATATATATGTAGGCCTACAATGTATAATATGTCAGTAACAATGTCAATAACTAATTTACATTTGTTGTAAGGATAAGCCATGGGTTTTGTATGCAGCTTTTGATTCTTGTAAACAATATTTGGGAAACAAAATATATTTTGTTGTCGGGAATTGGAATTTCTGTCGTGATATTATTATTATAGGTTATCATCTTCCCGAAAAAGGGTAGGGTCACGTTAGGGCTGATAAGATGTACATTCACACAAAATGTAGTTCACAAAATATGCGCATGGTCAGCAGATGCACGTCTTTGTAATGAATCTGAATATCAATGCATTTGGTTAGGCGCACTGATTAGGCCCGAGCATAGGGTGTGGTACGGTCTTAATTAAGCGTAACACGTGTTGTGTTATGGTAATATTTTCTAGTGTGTAGGCATTTCACGTCACTTTGCAACTTGAAGTCGAGGTGCCTGCAATGTCAACGCATGTGCCAGCCAGGATGAGTTGAGAGCATTATGATGTTTTGGCAGTTTATTACTTGATAATTAGAACTCTGGCTGATATATAAATATATTATTTACATGTTTAGAGTCAGTTTTGATGAGTAAATGATGTATTTTGTGCTTGCACTATTGAAAAGGAATTTATGTGTTAGAGAATCATGCGATACATTTTCTTACTCGATTGAACTGATAATGGATATTCTCAAAGATAATATTTGATATTAAGCTTATTTTATGCTCATGCATTTGTATACTGATTAGTGATATTTGTAGAGAATTCAGAGTTTTAGCTTTCCAAGGAGATATAACAGATTTTTGTTATTGCATTGAATTGGTTGCTGGTTGTGCATTTATAATTGTTGTAGAGGGCGGCCGAATGTAACAAACCTTTAAAAGTGGGGGCGCCCATGTGCATCGATTGTCGATAGATAATGCTGTTGTTAGGGAGTTCTTTTGATTATCCTAGATGTTATAATAAGATACAAATTAATTGATTATGATTGAAGAAATGATGTGTTGCTACATTTGTAGTTATAAATGTATAAATAAGTACGAATGCCATGAAAAAGAACTTTTACGGTGCAAAACATTTCATTGGGTTTGGATTGAATTATATTGAGATGCCATATAGGCCTAACATGCAGATTATGCTGTTAGAATAGCCAGAAAAGAAATGCATGGTTGTTTTCATTGATTGTAACTGTTATCTGTTGGTTGTTGAGGGATTCTGTCTCTGGTCACTGACCTGGGGTAAGCATCTTGTATATGTATATAGTATTGAATGATCCAGTTGTCAAGTAATGTTCTCTTTGATTTCATTAATATTTTTAATTTTGATATAACTCAATCATTCATAGTGATGTTACATTTCAGAGTTTGATTGCATAAACTGTGGATATTTCTAGACCGAGTGTTGTCTGTTTAATAACAGAATCGTGACGTTACAGTACAAATGTATTGTATGACGTTTAGTACAAATGTATACCATGTTTGTAATTTACTTGAGTACAAGAAATTACTCCGCATTTAAGATTTGCACCTTGCTTGTAAAATTGCTTCCTTTTGTATAATGCTTAGGTAATAAGAAATACTTCAGCATTTCAAAGTGCACTTTAATATGGAATTACTTCAGCTCATAGCCAGGATTTTAGAATGACAACTTGTATTTTATTGTGATCAAATGCTATTTAGATAATTGATTCTTCTGGGATTTTAATTCAGATTAATTTTCATTTCAAACTTAAGGAAGAGTTTATAATACCAGGGGGTAATGAGTGAAGTTTAGTTAGAATAGTGATACAAATTAGGAGTGTTTGTAGGTCATGTATAAATGTACAGTGTTCCCATGAGGCCTGACAGTTGGAGGCATTTTGAAGGAATATGCATTGATATATGCATATTAAGTATTGGAATCTTGTCATCAATTCCAGCAGATGTGTGATAATTATACTGAATCAATTTACCTTTAGTAATCGTTATCCTAAAATAATAGTGTTATATATCTTGTTATTCTGATATGACATATGTTCACATTGTATTATGATATACAACTGTCTTTTTCAGATATTTTATATGTGATGTTTAATTTTGAACATGTTCTTATTGTTTTTGTTATTCTTCTGCCTTTGCAGAATTTCGTTTTGTATTTTGTTAACGAATGGTAAATGAACGGGATAAACTACATTACATTTCACTACACCTTGTATGATTCTTTTATTGGGTCACTCCAATCCAGCTGCGACTTAATCAATTATTCCTGACTTTTTAAGAACAACATATTTGAATAGACGAGAGCAGATATTTTAGTCACTCTGTGTGTTAAACCAAGTGGGCAAGTTGTACGGCAATATCCTGTCACAGTGTCATAATAGATTGAGCCCATTTAAAGTCCCCATACATATTTAGGCCTAGAGGAATTACAATTAACTTGCATAAATTCATACTTTTTTGTTGTTGTCCAGTTCATTCAAACTATTAGTTACCAGTCTACTTCTCTGATTTGTTCTGCTTTCTTTTAGATCACTTGTCTGTTATGATTAGATGTTCATGTAAGTTTAGTAATGGATTGGGAATTATAGGATATAACCAAAGAAAATTACAATAGATGGCCGGAGGCAAGGATATGCAAATGAGGCTATATAAAACGAAACGATGAGAGGATAAACAATAAGTTAAGATTTGATATGATGAAACAGAAAGAGATGATACATTACGATATGTACAATGCTTCAATAATATGTGTGCAAATGTTATACAGATACCTCTGCATGAGTCGAAATCGCACAAGAAAATTTTCCTTATAAGTAATTTATGCGACACAGAGTCGAATGTATTTTCGAAATCCATAACCAGCAAAATTCCCTTTAAGTCTATTAGCTATACAACCGGTTGCTTGTTTATAGATAATATTTGACAATGAGATCGGTCTCCAATATTTAAATGAATGCCTACATTTGCTTTCCTTATTATTACCCCAATCGATCAAGTGTTGACAATATTGTCCTGAGAAACACGCATATTTCAACGATCTTACTATGAAAGGTTTTATCCCCCACCCCCTCCCCCTCCTCCACAAAAAACAACAACATTGAATAGACTTCATCAAAATGGACCTACCAACAGTGGTGAAAGTTGTGACAACAACTTGGGAATATTATAGAATAACATAATAATGTTTCTGAATATGTTTTATGTATTTCTTTAGCAGATTAAATAGTAGTTAAACACCTCCTTAACTGTTGCCTTTGTAAAGCATTCCCCTTTTCAGTAGATGATTGACGTATTTTTATGTTAACCTCATTTTGTTTGTTCATATTGAAATATAATTAAGATAATTATTCTCCACACTCCATCCATTTTTTATCCGAGATTTTATGGCAATACCTTCGTATTCTAAAATCATAAAAACAATCACTTTTCCTTGACCAAAAAGTCCTGAAAATGATGTTACATTTGGTTCAATAACGGCGTTTAGTTTGCCAACGAAGATGGCGGTATTTGCAATTGATGGTCGGAGCCGTCAATACACAGAGTTTGGCCAACTTGTTTTCAGTTGGTTACATCATGGCGTACATATTCAGGTGGGCTGTATAACGTACAGACCACCTTATAATTTCGTTAGAATTGCCTTTATTATGTATTTATTTATTTATCAGGTGGGTTGTATCTAATACAGACCACCTTATATTTTTGTTAAAATCGCCTTTATTTATTATTTATTATTTATCAGGTGGGCTGTATATTGTACAGACCACCTCATAATATCGTAAGAATTGCCTTTATTTATTTATTTATTTATTATTCTTTATTTTTCTTATTTCGAACCACTTTTTTGTAAGCACGATTACTTGAAAATGGCTCAATCAAATGCCTTCAAATTTAGCACACATATGTATAGGCATATGTACAAAGCACGAAAATGTTTTCAACATTGACCTTCACTGATGACGTCATCTAGGCGCCATTTTGTAAAATTTTACGAAAATCCACACATGATCATATCTTCATAACCAAAGGCTATTTCTCATTCATATTTATGATGATCAAGGTCACTATCCGTCCGGTCAATTACAGGTCAAATAACGCGCGCGTGCGCGTACGTCCGCGCGTCAATGCGCGCGCAAAATTTTAAAATGCTCAAAATCGTCTCAAAATAATTTTGCATACGTTTAAGGCCATTCTAAGCATTTTATAAAAGATCTCGCACAAGCGCATGCGCGCGCGTTTTCGCGCGTAAAACTATTACACGACATAGAATCGCCAAATTTTCTTTGTCATCATATTTGGCACATTTTTCCAAGCATTCTGATACCTTGTTCACCTTTTTCTGACCATTATCAAATGAGTGAGCGTCCGTTTAAGATACATGTCCGTACGTGCGATCTCTTGTATTACATAGCATATATGGGCAAAAACATGCCTATACAAAATCGATTGTAGCTCTTTAGGATGTAAGGTGACCCCAATTTTATATCATATTTTGATAGCGTATGAATCGGAGATTTGAATTCATGTCTCATTTGACCCTCAATTAACTCATGACATCATCATAATGGCCTCCGAACTCAAAATTTTAATTTGCATATTATGACATCAGCATATTTTTGGAAAATTGATTGTATCTCTGTAAATATTGATCAATTTTCTTTCAAATTTCGATATGTTCTAGCTGAGACAATTCATTACAAAAGCAATTAACAAATCATGGCGTATTTTTGCGATTAAAGGAGGCATGTCAATTTTTCACTTTTTGCGTGTATTCTCTATGGGACATGACATTTTCTCAAAACTGGATTCTACATTCCCGTCTTTCGCGAGTAATATCTCCGTCGTTTTAGCTTCGTTTACGCTGAACTTTGAGTATGATGTAGCTGAGACAATTAGCCATCTCAAATGTGCCCTTCATTTTGTCTAAAATTTTAGTTGGACCAGCCCACCTATACTTGTTCCAAACAAGTATTACAAATCTAGTTTATTTTTCTTATTTCTAACCACTTTTTTGTAAGCACGATGACTTGAAAATGGCTCAATCAATTGCCTTCAACTTTGACACACATATGTATAGGCATATGTACGAAACACAATAACGTTTTCAACATTGACCTTTACTGATGACGTCATCTAGGCGCCATTTTGTAAAATTTTACGAAAATCACCTCATGATCATATCTTCATAACTAAAAGGTATTTCTCATTCATATTTATCATGATCAAGGTCAATATCCGTCCAATTAATTTCAGCTCAAATAATGCGCGCGTGCGCGTACGTCCGCGCGTCAACGCGCGCGCAAAATTTTAAAATGCTCAAAATCGTCTCAAAATCGTTTTGCATACGTTTTAGGCCATTCTAAGCATTTTATAAAAAATCGCGCACACGCGCATGCGCGCGCGTTTTCGCGCGTAAAAGTATTACACAACATAGATTCGCCATTTTTTTTCTTTTATAATATTCCACATATATTTACAAACAAATTGATACCATGTTTGTCTCTTTATGACTATTAATAACGGAATGATCGACCGTTTAACATAAATCTCCGTGCGCGCGAGCTCTTGTAATACATAGCATATATGGGCAAAAACATGCCTATACAAAATCCATTGTAGCTCTTTAGGATGCAAGGTGACCCAATTTTTTTCATATTTTGATAGAGTATGATTCGGAGATATTGTTTCATGTCACATTTGACCTTCAATTAACTCATGACGTCATCATAATGGCCTCCGAACTCAAAATTCCAATTTGCATGTTATGACGTCAGCATATTTATGGAAAATTGATTGTATCTCTGTAAATATTGATCGATTTTCTCTCAAATTTTGATATGTTGTAGCTAAGACAATTTTCTACAAGCTCAATGAACACCATTTTTCATTTTGATGACGTTATCATAGTGAAAATTTCGATTAAAGGCCCCATGTCAGAAATTTCATAATTCGGGTGTTATGCCTATAGAAGGTGAAGTCATGAATCTACATGATATTGTTTTTTTAGATTTTTTAAGCAGTATCTCGCTTATTTTTGCTCTATTTTGTCTCAAATTTTAGTTGACCAGCCCACCTATACTTGTTCCAAACAAGTATTACATGTCTAGTTTATTCTTTATTTTTCTTATTTCTAACCACTTTTTTGTGGACAAGATAACTTAAAAATGGCTCAATCAATTGCCTTCAAATTTGACACACATATGTATAGGCATATGTACGAAGCACAATAACGTTTTCAACATTGACCTTTACTGATGACGTCATCTAGGCGCCATTTTGTAAAATTTTACGAAAATCACCTCATGATCATATCTTCATAACTAAAAGGTATTTCTCATTCATATTTATCATGATCAAGGTCAATATCCGTCCAGTTAATTTCAGCTCAAATAATGCGCGCGTGCGCGTACGTCCGCGCGTCAACGCGCGCGCAAAATTTTAAAATGCTCAAAATCGTCTCAAAATCGTTTTGCATACGTTTTAGGACATTCTAAGCATTTTATAAAAAATCGCGCACACGCGCATGCGCGCGCGTTTTCGCGCGTAAAAGTATTACACAACATAGATTCGCCATTTTTTTTCTTTTATAATATTCCACATATATTTACAAACAAATTGATACCATGTTTGTCTCTTTATGACTATTAATAACGGAATGATCGACCGTTTAACATAAATCTCCGTGCGCGCGAGCTCTTGTAATACATAGCATATATGGGCAAAAACATGCCTATACAAAATCCATTGTAGCTCTTTAGGATGCAAGGTGACCCAATTTTTTTCATATTTTGATAGAGTATGATTCGGAGATATTGTTTCATGTCACATTTGACCTTCAATTAACTCATGACGTCATCATAATGGCCTCCGAACTCAAAATTCCAATTTGCATGTTATGACGTCAGCATATTTATGGAAAATTGATTGTATCTCTGTAAATATTGATCGATTTTCTCTCAAATTTTGATATGTTGTAGCTAAGACAATTTTCTACAAGCTCAATGAACACCATTTTTCATTTTGATGACGTTATCATAGTGAAAATTTCGATTAAAGGCCCCATGTCAGAAATTTCATAATTCGGGTGTTATGCCTATAGAAGGTGAAGTCATGAATCTACATGATATTGTTTTTTTAGATTTTTTAAGCAGTATCTCGCTTATTTTTGCTCTATTTTGTCTCAAATTTTAGTTGACCAGCTCACCTATACTTGTTCCAAACAAGTATTACATGTCTAGTTAGGTGGTCTGTTATCAACAGACCACCTATTGATTTCGTCAGAATTTTCTTTATTTATTCTTTATTAGGTGGTCTGTTATCAACAGACCACCTATTGATTTCGTCAGAATTTTCTTTCTTTATTTATTTATTATTATTTATTATTTATTTTTATTTATTTCTCCACTTTTTTGTGCAACCGATTTCTCAATATCCATCCACCCAATTTTTCTCAATGTTTACACAGTCATAGGTAATCATCATGAGACGTGACAGGAACATTTTCAAGGTCATCAAATTATCGTGACGTCATCCAGGTGCCATTTTGTGAAATCACGTTATCCATCATATCTTCATGATGCATCAGCAAAGGTCATTCATATTCATATCACATATACTTTAGGTCAAGGGTCAACAGGTCATGTCATCAAAGGTCACATAAAGGTCATGACGCGCGCGTATGTGCGCGTCAAAATTTAAAATTGCTCAAAATCACTAAACTATTAAACGAGAGTACGAATCAGGTCATTTTAAGCATTTCAAAATTTTCCGTCCGTAAGTGTCCCCGCGCGCGGTGTGCGCGCTCACAGCGCGCGGAAAAGGTCAAATTCAAAATGTTTACATGATTTGGATTCCTCTTAACGTAATTGACAATTTACATTAATTTCAGTCACTCTTCATATTTCATAAGGCCGTGAGCGTGCGTCAAAGTTCAAAATCCGCGCGTACTGCTATGGGCAATATAGTGCAAATTTGATCAAAAACATGCCATTTTAAAAATCGAAATAGCTCTTCAGATAGTCCATTGACCCCCAATTTTTATATCATGGTTGGAGAAAGCATGAGTTGGAGATATGATTTCGTACCACCCTGACTCGTACAAAGTGAACTAAAGTCATCATATTGGCATCTAAACTCAAACAAATGTATTTTGTTGATGACGTCATTTTTGTCTTTGTTTATTTGAGATTATCTCACTTATCGGTGATCGATTTTCTCCCAGATTTTGATATGTTGTAGCTGAGATAATTCTCTATCAGAAATCTGCCATTTATTTTTCATTTATCTGACGTCATCATAGTAAAATATTCGATTAAAGGCGACAATGCATAATTTGTCATATTTGCGTGTTATGTCTATGGGAGGTCACTTTTTTCAAAACATGAATCTGCATGACAATGTGTTTTGACCAGTATCTCGGTTATTATTCAACAGTTTTCTCCCAAATTTTAGTATGTTGTAGCTGAGACTATTTGCTATCTAAATATTTCCTCATGTTTTCAATCAGATGTCAGGATCATGCTCATGCTCATCATCATCATCATCATCAATATCATCATCATCATCAATGTCACCATCATCATCATCATGGTCTGAAGATGATCATCATCAACATCATCATGATCATGATCATTATCATCATCATCATTAACATTATCGTTTTTATCATCATATAACATTATCATTATCATGATCATCATCACCTTTACTATCATGATCATCATCATGTTCATCATGATCATCATTGTTTACATGTCTATATAACTTCTCCCATTCTCAAATCTATCATAAGACTTAGACAGACCACCTTATTCGTCTTCGTGACGGATTAAATTTCTAGTTTTTATTTCTTCCCGTTTTTTGTGCCCCGGATAACTCAAGTTTGTTTTAGTTAATTTCGTTCAATTTTAACACAGTCATAGGTCATTGTCATGAGACGTAACAGGAACATTTTCAAGGTCATTAGGTTATCGTGACGTCATCCAGGCGCCATTTTGAGAAATCACGTTATCCATCATATCTTCATGATGCATAAGCAATGGTCATTCATATTCATATCACATATACTTTAGGTCAAGGGTCAATAGGTCATGTCATCAAAGGTCACAAAAAGGTCATGACGCGCGCGTACGTAGGCGTCAAATTTTTAAAAAGCTCAAAATCACTTAACTATTAAAGGAGAGTACGAATCAGGTCATTTCAAGCATTTCAAAATTTTCCGTCCGTATGTGTCCCCGCGCGCGGTGTGCGCGCTCACAGCGCGCGGAAAAGGTCAAATTCAAAATGTTTACATGATTTGGATTCCTCTTAACGTAATTGACAATTTACATTTATTTCAGTCACTCTTCATATTTCATAAGGCCGTGAGCGTGCGTCAAAGTTCAAAATCCGCGCGTACTGCTATGGGCAATATAATGCAAATTTGATCAAAAACATGCCATTTTAAAAATCGAAATAGCTCTTCAGATAGTCCGTCGACCCCCAATTTTTATATCATGGTTGGAAAGAGCATGAGTTGGAGACATGATTTCATAGCACCCTGACTCGTACAAAGTGAAACAAAATCTTCATATTTGCATCTAAACTAAAGAAAATGTATTTTGTTGATGACGTCATTTTTGTCTTTGTTTAGTTGAGATTATCTCGCTTATCAGTGATCGATTTTCTCCCAGATTTCGATATGTTGTAGCTGAACTAATTCTCTACCGGAAATCTGCCATTTATTTTTCATTTGGATGACGTCATCATAGTAAAATATTCGATTAAAGGCGACAATGCATAATTTGTCATATTTGCGTGTTATGTCTATGGGAGGTCACTTATTTCAAAACATGAATCTGCATGACAATGTGTTTTGACCAGTATCTCGGTTGTTATTCAACAGTTTTCTCCTAAATTTTAGTATGTTTTCGCTGTGACCATATGTTATCTAAATCACCCCTCATTTTTTCGATAAGATGTCAGAATCACGCTCATGACCATGATCATTATCATTATCATAATGATGATAATCATCCTCATCAACATCATCATGATCATCATCATCATAATCATCATTGTTTACATGTCGATATAACTTCTCCCTTTTTCAATATAGTAAATATTAAAATCTATTATAAGACTTGAAGACAGACCACCTTATTCGTCTTCGTGACGAATTAAATTTCTAGTTTATTCTTTATTAGGTGGTCTGTTGTTATCAACAGATCACCTATTGTTTTCGTCAGAATTTTCTTTATTATTTATTATTAGGTGGGCTGTATATAATACAGAACACCTTATGTTTTCGTTAGAATATTTTTCTTATTTCGACCCACTTTTTTGTGAGCAGGATAACTTGAAAATGGCTCAATCAATTGCCTTGAAATTTGGCACACATATTTATTGGCATGAGGAAAGAGCACAATAAGGTTTTCAACCTTGACCTTGACTGATAACGTTATCTAGGCGCCATTTTGTGAAAATCAACATATGATCATATCTTCATAATGGAAGGTTTTTTCTCATTCATATTTATCATGATCAAGGTCAATATCAGTCCGGTCAATTTCAGGTCCAAAAACGCGCGCGTACGCCATTATTAGCAATGGTATTTTATAAAGAGTCGCGCGCACGCGCATGCGCGCGCGTTTTCGTTTGTCACGGCCGAACGCAAAATAATTCCTCCCGGGTATTTTTTGACACAGTATTCCTCATATTTTTCCGAACAATTTGATACCATGTTTATCTCCTTACGACCATTATTAAGGGAATGAGCGTCCGTTCAAGATAAATGTCCGTGTGCGCGAACTCTTGTAATACATAGCATATATGGGCAACAACATGCCTATACAAAACCCTTATGGCTCTTCGGGATGGACGGTAACCCTCAATTTTTTTCCATATTCGGATAGAGTATGAGTCGGAGATGTGATTTCATGTCTCATTTGGCCATTAAGTATATCGTGTCATCATCATATTGACCTTGGAACTCAAAATACGAATTTGCATATTATGACGTCAGCATATTTATGGGGAATTGATTGTATCTCTGTAAATATTGATCGATTCTCTTCTTAATGTTGATATCTTGTAGTTGAGGCAATTGTCTACAAGATCATTACACATTATTTTCAATTTTGATGACGTCATCATAGTGAAAATTGCGATTAAAGGTAACTTGACAGATTTTCTTAATTTGCGTGTTAAGCCTATGGGAGGTGCCAATTTCGTTCAAATCATGGATCTACATGACGTTAATCTTTGAGCACTATCTAGCTCATTTGTGCTCGATGTTCTCTCACATTTTGGTATGTTATAGCTGAGACTATGGGCTATAAAAGTTGAGCCTTTAGTTTTTCGATCAGATGGTGGGATCATGTCGAAATTTTTAATTGAATGTTAAATTCGCAAATTCTGTAGAACATTGCTGAAATTATGTATATGTCAAGTATGTCCTATTTGTGAAATTTAAACGTTATCAGTTTCCTAGTATTAAAATTAAACAAGGAAACCCCTTTACTTTCTAGACTTTACTGTCAGATACTAATGAGTGACTGACCAATTTTTTTTCCTCTGGTAATAAAATACATAATATGAGCTTAAAGGGTACATGAGCATTTGTCCACACCAATAACCCACTTCTTGTAATGGCCCAAAATAATCCGATTAAATCTATGCGCAGCACAATCTAGGTAAAACATGACGGGTAGAGCATTTCATGGAAGAAGATGAAATTGTGAAAATGCACTCTTCGTTATGTCAATTAGGGTCAAAGGTGTAACTGCTTATTGTATGGGGTCAATGGTCATATATTGTCTCAATCTATCTTCCATAGATCCATAATAGTCAATATACTACACATTTGAAACTTTTCATATGGATAGACCTTAATAGGAAGAGCATTTCAAAAGATAATATAAAATCGTGAAAATACATTCTTCATTATTTAAAACATTAGCATACGTATCACCTTAATCGTCAAAGTGAAAATTTCAAGTTATTATTAATCCCATTTATTATTCTGCCATTCCATATCCTTAAACTGCTGGCGAACAGAGCAACAAGACCAAGCTCTGTAATTATTAGGATCTCTGTCCAGTAGTGCCGTGTTTGTGCCATCGAACGGGATCGACCAAATCAATTGATTCATAATACATATATATGTAGACCTATATATATAAAAATATAATATCTTTTCCCGTAACATGAGAGTAATTGTAATACTTTCATACTTTTAATTCAATGTAATATTAATTGCTATTGTATAATTGTTTTAAATGGGGGCACGCTACAAGAGTCCTATCTCGCACCACGGAACAACGTGTCTGACACGGCCGATTGTAGCAACTACTCCGAAGATCAAGATTTAATCTTGATCTAAGGAGACACGAACGAACGAACGATTCTGCCATTAATTTGTTCGCAGGATATCTCAAGAATGAATAAAGCCATTATCATGAAACTTGCAATGATGATGGATATTAGTTTAAGTTAGAATTGTGTTACTTTTCAGTAACTCAAAATTATCGTGACGTCATCCAGGCGCTATTTTGTGGAAATCAACTTTTAATCATATCTTCATAACGAGTCATCAAAACTGAACCATAATAAAACACATGAACTTCAGATCAAGATTTGACATAACATCTCATCAAAATCGCGCGCGTCTGAATTTTAAAATGCTCAAAATCACTTTTTAATCAAAACAGAGTATATGTTCTAGGCCATTTAAAGCATTTCGAAAATTATGCACGCGCGGTTTTGCGTGTAACACCATTACACAAGATAGAAACTCTAGAAACGTCCGTTTAAGATAAATGGCCGTGCGCACGAGCACATGTAATACATAGCATATATGGGAAAAAACATGCTTACACAAAATCCATCATAGCGCTTTGGGATGCACCTAGACCCCCAATTGTTCTTTTATTTTGATAGAGTATGAGTCGGAGATATGATTTCATGTCTCATTTGGCCTTTAAAAATCTTCTGAGGTCATCATGATGGCATTCAAACTCAAATTACGAATTGGGATATTATGACGTCAGCATATTTATGGAAAATTGATTGTATCTCTGTATATACTCATCGATTTTCTTCCAAATTTCGATATGTTGTAGCTAAAACAATTCTACAAGCTCAGTAATAACCATTTTTCATTTTGATGACGTCATTATAGTGAAAATCTCGATTAAAGTCCTCATGTCAAACATTTCATAATTTGCGTTATCCCTATAGAAGGTGAATTTCGTTTACGTCATGAAACTACATGATATTGTTTTTTAAGAATTTTTAAGCAGTATCTCGCTTATTTTTGCTCTATTTTGTCTCAAATTTAAGTTGACCAGCCCACCTATACTTGTTCCAAACAAGTATTATATGTCTAGTTTATTATTTATTATTTATTTTTATTTCTCCCCACTTTTTTGTGTACAGGATAACTCAAGATCAGTTCAGTCAATTTTGTTAAATTTTGGCACAGTCATAGGTCATTGCCATAAGACGTGACAGGAACATTTTCAAGGTCATCAAATTTTCATGACGTCATCCAGGCGCCATTTTGTATTTTTTTTGGTACTTTCAATTCATGATCATATCTTCATAACGGAAAGGCATTTCTTATTAATATTTATCATGATTAAGGTCAATATCCGTCCGGTAAATTTCAGGTCAAAGAACGCGCGCGCATGCGTACGTCCGCGCGTCAGCGCGCGCGCAAAAAATAAAAATGCTCCAAATCGTTTCAAATTAATTTTGCATACGTTTCAGGCCATTTTAAGCGTTTCGCAAAAAAAAGCTCGCACACTCGTGCGCGCGCGTTTTTGCGCGTACTGGTATTTGCCATCGTAAAATCGCAAAATTTTCTCCGTCATCATATTTGGCACATTTTTCCAAGCATTTTGATACCTTGTTCACCTTTTTCTGCCCATTAATAACGGAATGAGCGTCTGTTTAAGATAATGTCCGTGCGTGCGAGCTCTTGTAATACATAGCATACATGGGCAAAAACATGCCTATACAAAATCCATTGTAGCGCTTTAGGATGCAAGATGAACCCAATTTTGTTTTCATATTTTGATAGAGTATGAATTGGAGATATGATTTCATGTCTCATTTGACCCTCAATTGACTCATGACGTCATCATAATGGCCTCCGAACTCAAAATTTTAATTTGCATATTATGACGTCATCATATTTTGGGAAAATTGATTGTATCTCTGTAAATATTGATCGATTTTCATCCAAATTTTGATATGTTTTAGCTGAGACAATTCTCTACAGATGCAGTATCCACGCATTTTCATTTTGATGAAAACATCATGGCTTTTTTTTGCGATTAAAGGAGGCATGTCAATTTTTTACATTTTGCGTGTATTCTCTATGGGACATGACTTTTTCTGAAAACTGGATTCTACATTTCCGTCTTTCACGATCAATATCTCCGTCGTCTTAGCTTCGTTTTCGCTGAGCATCGAGTATGTTGTAGCTGAGACAATAAGCTATCACAAATGTGACATTTATTTCTTGATCAGATGCCGCGATCATGCTCATATTTCAGACCACCTTAATCGTCCTCGTGACGATTTAAATTCTAGTTTTTCTTATTTCTAACCACTTTTTTGTGGACAAGATAACTTAAAAATGGCTCAATCAAATGCCTTGAAATTTGACACACATATGTATAGGCATATGTACGAAGCACAATAACGTTTTCAACATTGACCTTTACTGATGACGTCATCTAGGCGCCATTTTGTAAAATTTTACGAAAATCACCTCATGATCATATCTTCATAACTAAAAGGTATTTCTCATTCATATTTATCATGATCAAGGTCAATATCCGTCCAGTTAATTTCAGCTCAAATAATGCGCGCGTGCGCGTACGTCCGCGCGTCAACGCGCGCGCAAAATTTTAAAATGCTCAAAATCGTCTCAAAATCGTTTTGCATACGTTTTAGGACATTCTAAGCATTTTATAAAAAATCGCGCACACGCGCATGCGCGCGCGTTTTCGCGCGTAAAAGTATTACACAACATAGATTCGCCATTTTTTTTCTTTTATAATATTCCACATATATTTACAAACAAATTGATACCATGTTTGTCTCTTTATGACTATTAATAACGGAATGATCGACCGTTTAACATAAATCTCCGTGCGCGCGAGCTCTTGTAATACATAGCATATATGGGCAAAAACATGCCTATACAAAATCCATTGTAGCTCTTTAGGATGCAAGGTGACCCAATTTTTTTCATATTTTGATAGAGTATGATTCGGAGATATTGTTTCATGTCACATTTGACCTTCAATTAACTCATGACGTCATCATAATGGCCTCCGAACTCAAAATTCCAATTTGCATGTTATGACGTCAGCATATTTATGGAAAATTGATTGTATCTCTGTAAATATTGATCGATTTTCTCTCAAATTTTGATATGTTGTAGCTAAGACAATTTTCTACAAGCTCAATGAACACTATTTTTCATTTTGATGACGTTATCATAGTAAACATTTCGATTAAAGGCCCCATGTCAGAAATTTCATAATTCGGGTGTTATGCCTATAGAAGGTGAAGTCATGAATCTACATGATATTGTTTTTTTAGATTTTTTAAGCAGTATCTCGCTTATTTTTGCTCTATTTTGTCTCAAATTTTAGTTGACCAGCCCACCTATACTTGTTCCAAACAAGTATTACATGTCTAGTTTATTCTTTATTTTTCTTATTTCTAACCACTTTTTTGTGGACAAGATAACTTAAAAATGGCTAAATCAAATGCCTTGAAATTTGACACACATATGTATAGGCATATGTACAAAGCACAGAATTTTTTTTTCAACTTTGACCTTGACTGATGACGTCATCTAGGCGCCATTTTGTAAAATTTTACGAAAATAAACTCATGATCATATCTTCATAACCAAAAGGTATTTCTCATTCATATATATCATGATCAAGGTCAATATCCGTCCGGTCAATGGCAGGTCAAATAACGCGCGCATGCGCGTACGTCCGCGCGTCAATGCGCGCGTAAAATTTTGAAATGCTCAAAATCGTTTCAAAATCATTTTGCATACGTTTTAGGCCATTCTAAGCATTTTATAAAAAATCGCGCACACGCGCATGCGCGCGCGTTTTCGCGCGTAAAAGTATTACACAACATAGATTCGCCATTTGTTTTCTTTTATAATATTCCACATATATTTACAAACAAATTGATACCTTGTTTGTCTCTTTATGACTATTAATAACGGAATGATCGACCGTTTAACATAAATCTCCGTGCGCGCGAGCTCTTGTAATACATAGCATATATGGGCAAAAACATGCCTATACAAAATCCATTGTAGCTCTTTAGGATGCAAGGTGACCCAATTTTTTTCATATTTTGATAGAGTATGATTCGGAGATATTGTTTCATGTCACATTTGACCTTCAATTAACTCATGACGTCATCATAATGGCCTCCGAACTCAAAATTCCAATTTGCATGTTATGACGTCAGCATATTTATGGAAAATTGATTGTATCTCTGTAAATAGTGATTGATTTTCTTCCAAATTTTGAAATGTTCTAGCTGAGACAATTTTCTACAAATGAAGTTTTCACAATTGTTAATTTTGACAAAAGCATCATGGCGTATGTTTGTGATTAAAGGAGGCATGTCAATTTTCACATTTTGCGTGTATTCTCTATGGGACATGATTTTTTCTCAAAACTCGATTCTACATTCCCGTCTTTCGCGAGCAATATCTACGTCGTTTTAGCTTCATTTACGCTGAACTTCGAGTATGTTGTAGCTGAGACAAAAAGCTATCTCAAATGTACCCTTTATTTTGTCTCAATTTTTTGTTGGATCAGCCCACCTATACTTGTTCCAAACAAGTATTACAAATCTAGTTTATTTTTCTTATTTCGACCCACTTTTTTGTGTGCAAGATAATTTGAAAATGGCTCAATCAAATATCTTAAAATTTAACACGCATATGTATAGGCATATTCACAAAACACAGCAAATTTTTCGATCTTGACCTTGACTGATGACGTCATCTAGGCGCCATTTTGTGAAATTTTCTGAAAATTTACTTATTATCATATTTTCTCAACGGTAAGTCATTTCTCATTCATATTTTCCATGATCAAGGTCAAAATCAGTCCAGTCAATTTCATGTCAAAAAACGCGCGCAAAATTTTAAAATGCTCAAAATCGTCTCAAAACCATTTTGCATACGTTTTAGCCCATTCTAAACATTTTATAAAAAATCGCGCACACGCACATGCGCGCGCGTTTTCGCGCGTAAAACTATTACACAACATAGAATCGCATTTTTTTTCTTTCATGATATTTCTTATATTCTTTCGAACAATTTGATACCATGTTTATCTCTTTATGACCATTAATAACAAGATGAGCGTCCATTCAAGATAAATGTCCGTGCGCGCGAGCTCTTTTAATACATAGCATATATGGGCAAAAACAGGCATATACAAAATCCTTTATAGCTCTGTAGAATTCAACTGGAAACCAATATTTTTTTCATATTTTGATAGAGTATGAGTAGGAGATATGATTTCATGTCTCATTTGGCCATTACAAATATTATGACGTCTTCATAATGGCCTTGGAACTCAAAATACGAATTTGCATATTATGACGTCAGCATATTTATGGAAAATTGATTGTATCTCTGTAAATATTGATCGATTTTCTCTCAAATTTTGATATGTTGTAGCTAAGACAATTTTCTCCAAGCTCAATGAACACCATTTTTCATTTTGATGACGTTATCATAGTGAAAATTTCGATTAAAGGCCCCATGTCAGAAATTTCATAATTCGGGTGTTATGCCTATAGAAGGTGAAGTCATGAATCTACATGATATTGTTTTTTTAGATTTTTTAAGCAGTATCTCGCTTATTTTTGCTCTATTTTGTCTCAAATTTTAGTTGACCAGCCCACCTATACTTGTTCCAAACAAGTATTACATGTCTAGTTTATTCTTTATTTTTCTTATTTCTAACCACTTTTTTGTGGACAAGATAACTTAAAAATGGCTAAATCAAATGCCTTGAAATTTGACACACATATGTATAGGCATATGTACAAAGCACAGAATTTTTTTTTCAACTTTGACCTTGACTGATGACGTCATCTAGGCGCCATTTTGTAAAATTTTACGAAAATAAACTCATGATCATATCTTCATAACCAAAAGGTATTTCTCATTCATATATATCATGATCAAGGTCAATATCCGTCCGGTCAATGGCAGGTCAAATAACGCGCGCATGCGCGTACGTCCGCGCGTCAATGCGCGCGTAAAATTTTGAAATGCTCAAAATCGTTTCAAAATCATTTTGCATACGTTTTAGGCCATTCTAAGCATTTTATAAAAAATCGCGCACACGCACATGCGTGCGCGTTTTCGTGCGTAAAATTATTGCACAACATAGAATTGCCATTTGTTTTCTTTCATAATATTCCACATATTTTTACAAACAAATTGATAGCATGTTTATCTCTTTATGACTATTAATGACGGAATGATCGACCGTTAAACATAATTTTCTGTGCGCGCGAGCTCTTGTAATACAAAGTATATATGGGCAAAAACATGCCTATCCAAAATCCATTGTAGCTCTTTAGGATGCAAGGTGACCCCAATTTGCTTTCATATTTTAATTGAGTATGAATCGGAGATATGATTTCATGTCTCATTTGACCCTCAATTAACTCATGACGTCATCATAATGGCCTCCGAACTCAAAATTTCAATTTGCATATTATGACGTCCGCATATTTTTGGAAAATTGATCGATTGTCTTCAAAATGTTGATATGTTCTAGCTGAGACAATTCTCTACAAATCCAGTTATCACGATTTTTCATTTTGACATAGGCATCATGGCGTATTTTTGCGATTAAAGGAGGCATGTCAATTTTTCACATTTTGCGTGTATTCTCTATGGGACATGACTTTTTCTCAAAACTTGATTCTACATTCCCGTCTTTCGCAAGCAATATCTACGTCGTTTTAGCTTCATTTACGCTGAACTTCGAGTATGTTGTAGCTGAGACAAAAAGCTATCTCAAATTTACCCTTCATTTTGTCTCAATTTTTTGTTGGATCAGCCCACCTATACTTGTTCCAAACAAGTATTACAAATTAGTCTAGTTTATTGTGTGATTGCCCACCGGACCAATTTCCCCATTATTATTGTTGTGAACCCGAACTGGGTTGGCCAAACTTTCCTAATCCATGGCCATGTTCTTGATAATTTCACGCACTTTAAACCTAAGTAGATGCATTTTGATTTCAAATTTGCAATCGTATCTCTAAAATGCTTTAAAAACTGGTCAATATCTTTTATTTTATTTTCACCAATATGTGGGGTATAAATCGATTTTCGATGATGACCAACCACTCGTAAAGGCAAGTACTGAAGTCTGCACATTATAGAGATGCGCATGCGCACTATTTCTACTTCTGATTGGTCTAATCGGTGCTGGTATCGGTCTCTACATTAATATTAATAACCAGGCAGATCCTACTTTGATCATAACAGCAGTAGGTCATCAAGTAAGTCGATACCCTTTTTAATCATGATAATCATTATCACGTTGTTATTATTGTTATTATTTATTTGACCAATCAGAAAACATACAATGAGTATAACAATCAGGAAATATATTGAGATGTCATAATGCATGGAAATAGTTTTAGAAAAGTGGAGAGAGAGAAGGATACAATCTGCTGGTCAGGGGTTACAAAAGCAATTGAAATTGCCATTACTCGGAAGCATGTCGCCCAAAGTACATATGAAATAATGTGGCGATCAAATAATGGAAAAGACTATACTGATAACAAGTCGCTTATACATATACATCTTTTACTAAATGAAAGCAAAACAAAACTGCATGATAAGCCAATGACAGTTCACTTAAAAAAAGTCTTTATAAGAATAAAAACGTTAGTAAGTCTTATTTAGTTAGAACAAGAACCGTCGATTTAAATTTCACAATTTAAACGACAGAGGTAGTTAGAAGATTATTTATTTATGCATTTTCTTTGTATTTATAGTCGGTGGGGGATGCTTGTGGTCTCGGGGTTGGGGTTCTTGCAGTTGCTTGCTACATGTGCCGCTCTTAAATTAAATGTTAATCTTTTTAGGAGGATTTCAGTCTCCAAGGCCCCCCTCCCCCTCTATAGAACCGCTACTGGTAAAGGATTGCAAACAATTGCCCCTAACAATAATAATAATCCATATGCTTGGTTTAGATATTAATTTGAACCGATATTGCAATTCATAAATTAACGCTTACTATTTCCCCGGACCACTATTTTATTTTAGTATGGGAATGACGCCCTCTATCCGCCAGACTTCCACAGGCCATCTCGCTTCGGTGGCCACATGGATCATGGTCACATGCCTGAGTTTCACCACGGGTCACGTGGTTTCGAGCCGATGCGCCCACCACCACCACCACCTCACTTCCCCCACGGTCACCCTCCTATCATGGAACGCCCCTTTGGTAATGACGGTTTAGAACCTCCCTTCGGGCACGACGGGCTGGAACCTACCGCACCTGACGGCTCCCGGACTCGCTTACACGAGAGACCCCCTGCTCCACCGGGACCTCTCCCTGGTGGTCCCCCGCACGGGAGGCGGCCTGGATCAGAAGGTTCCCGTAGGCTCGGACCTGGGTATGATCTACACCACGGCGGACCCGTAGAGCACGAACACGCCAGACGCAGAGGGAAAGTCAACAGAGCTTACTATCATAACAACCTACCATAATCGACACATCGTAAGAACTTAACTCTTATCATGCCACAGGGCTTATCCCAATTGTGCCAAGCCCCAAATCCCTCCGTGCCACGCTTATTTTGAGATAATCTGATTAACGCGATGGTTCTATGAATAGCGCGTGCAAAACACACAGCACAGTCCAATGAGCATGAACAATATCTGGTATTACGAATGCGTGCAAGCATGCACAAGGCACTGAAGCAATGGCTCTCTCGCATGTACAAAGCACTATAACGGTAGCGTTTGTGCAGCCTTATGGCAAGCTTGGAGTTAAATACGCTGATCGATTCATTAGTTGATTTCATTTACCAAATTTAAAAGAGGACATAAACGATGATACGACAAATTAATTTTGGAAGGAAGACCCTAATAACTGACCAAGTCCATTGAGGTTGATTCTATACATTGTAGCGATGCACATTTTTTTTTATTTTCTTCGGGTTATCATTATACTTTAAAGAGTTAACGCTATTCCACATGCTCCAATGCTAAAAATGAAACTCCTATGAGATGGCTTTAATAATCTTTGATCATAGTTTAATACCAAACTGAAGTCAAATTATCATTATTGTATTTACTATAAAGCTCTTACATTTCGGCTAGCGCGATACCTTACACATAAAACATAGTTTATGTTTACATTATCGTAAACGGCCTGATTTATAAGTTGGGTGAATTGTGATTCTCCTAGTGTGATATCAAGGGTAATCACTTTAACGAACATTTTAAATATCTTCCCATAATGCCATTTCTTATGTTTAAAATGCAACATATATAATTTGCAAGAAAGATTGAAGAAAAAAAATCGTTAAAGCTTACAAATTAACCATCTCCCTCTAAAATCTTCTTCTCCTTCTTCTTGTATTCGTCTTCTACTTCTTCTTCTTCCTTCATCTTCTTCTTCCCCTCCTTTTTTTAATCTTTATCTTGTTTTTCCCCATCTGTTTTCTTATGCAGCTTAGATTTTTAAGATTGTCAGCTTTCTGAACATAGAGGACGCTCTTCGTTCTTTTCTTTCTTCCGATCACAGACAAGAGTTTATGGTCCCTCGTGACGTCACTTTACCACCAATCCACAGTATGGCGATCTATACAGAGGGTTTAGCCAAATAAGTTTAAGTTGGATACAACATGGCGTCTATTTTTTTCGTTTTGTGATTGTCCCACAAAACAGTATTCGCCTTATTGTGCCCAATGCAAATGGGTTGGCCAAACTATTCTAGTCAACGGCTCTGGTTACCGATATTATGGAACGACCCCAACGGCCAGAGATGGGTGCACTGGCATGACATTTTAATCACTAAGAAGTGCCTTGTCTATTTGTTGTATATTACATATTTCATTACAGATTACAGATTTAAAACTCCTTTGTGGATTCGGGCTATTGTGTGTATGCCAATAAACCGGAAATTAGATGTAGATATTAAAACTGTTGATCTAATCGTTACGATGTTATTCCAGTATTTCTAGTGAGGAAGTATATCTCTTTCTCCTCTCTCTCTTCCTGTTCCTTCCAAGCTTGTAATATGAGATTGGGTTAAAAAACAAATATTTCCTGCATTTGGTATCATGTATATTATGCTATAGCTCATAAGAAATACGGCACACTACTTTTTAAAGATTAAGTGGAGTTCTGGTTAAAAGATTGTATCGTGAAAAAATTATTAAAAAAACTAAAGTAACGAAGAAAGTAAAAAGAAATTGGTAGATAATGCGAGAGTTAGGAATAACCAAAGTTATAAGAATTAAACTTAGTATCACCGACAGGGACATATACTTTTGGTGGATGCTTTGTCCGATTTTCAGCTACTTCTAACCATAAATCTATTATTAAAGTTTGTTTGCTCACAATTAATTTACGTTCATGATATTTAATTTAAGGATTGCTATGCATGTCTTGATCAATCTCGGGTGATTGTATGTATGACGTAACTGTTGATTATAGTCTACACTATATGTTGAATACAGGGGCGATTGAAGAACAACCCGTTTCAGGGGATATTCTCAATATACAATACGAAATCTCACATATAAGTTAACCTTTAATATAACTTAAATTTCTCTTACGCAAACCATCTCGGTTGACGATCCGATGTAGATAATTCCAATTAGAAAGCTAGTTTGAATGTTCTGTTTACACAACCCTAAAGGCTATTATTGGACAGACATAAGTGTGATATTCGCATGAGAACTTGAAATAATTATTTGGAAATACAGAGAATCGGGAAAAACACACCTAGAACCTTGTGATCCTATCCAACGTGATCTCAAATAAAAATGTTGGTCTAACTATCATCTTGATGTTGAAGTTCGGACCTCACAACCTTTATTGTGACGTCACGAAAAGTAGAGGCAAAGCATTAGTGGAAATGGTAAATACTTTCACGGGGCAAAGTCATGCAAAAAAATAAGATTTTGAATAAAAAGTAAGAACATATTAATTCCAAAAAGATTGTGCAATATATTACATATAATCTTGATCGATCACATATATATGACGTCATCCATGGTATAGTGCCATGGATGACGTCACGGTTACATCGTAGCAATTTTATGTTTGGTCACATGATGCTATGTTGACCAATTACTGAACAGGATTTCATTGATCAAAAATATATTGTGCAATATATTACATATAATCGTATGTAAATGAATATGATTCTTTTCAGTTATTTCAATATAATGTACAGATAGCATGAAATATACACGTTAAAATTGGTAAATTTCGTTGAATATTATTGCATGTGAAATGAAATATATATGTTGTACATACAGTAGGGCACTTTTAGCGATCATGATATGATCAAACTCACGTAAGAGTTGATGCACCTTTCTTTTAAATGTAGATATTCCCCCCTCCAAAAAGTTAGGAAACTCTAGTTAAATTAATGATATCTCTCTTGTCATAAGATGATCATCACTTTGTTTGGGATTATTATAAACTATGCTTATTATATTTCTAATATTTGATATGATTCTGCAGCCAAGGGATCAGCAGTATATCATACTAAGGGGCGTGGTCAGAAATAATAATGACGTCACGAAGAGTAGAAGCAAAAAACGTTGGGCAAAGTCATGCAAAAACCTGAGATTTTGAATAAAGAGTAAGAACATATTAATTCCAAAAATATTGTGCAATATATTATTGATATTGTTGTATCGTGCACTACATAGCAGCCCTACACTCTTCAAATAAAGAATAATGCACAGCCAAACAATATTAATGCATTTTGCTACAATTTACTTTTAACCTTGACCCTTATTTTGATGTAATGCACATTCCATGACTACAAATCATAACCAATAGAGTATCATTTTAAGCAAGAATAAAGAAACTTTTTAATGATACTTAAAGGAAGTCTATCATGACGAGACTGTGTGTCTTTCCGTGGCCCTATTCGGGGCCAATCGGGTATAATACGACTACGGAAGCCACGACCGCAGCATTCACGTGCGTGCAACATACGCGAAACCGAAGCGTGATGAGAACTTCGGTCTGTTTCGCGAACGCTAGCGCGCACTGACCCAGTTAATCAAATCCATTCGTTTACGTGCAGTTGTCCAAAAGAAAACGTAGATGGCGTTGATCAGTATTTCCCATGATACACTCTCTTTAACGTACCGATGGTTATGGTTATGCAAGTGACATATAATTCATCAAACTTGAGATTCCAAACTTTATTTGATGAATTTAGTTTATTCCGCTGTTTGACTTAATTACATGCCGCATGAGTTGCATAGAAATAGAGAAACAGTAAGGATACAATCCCAGTTTAACAGTTGTTCTTTGATATATATCAATATGCATACACGATCGCTTTTATTGTTTAATGTGCACATTATATGTTATAGCGTGTAATTGTATATTTTTCTTCTGTAGTTATTTAGCGCGTAAATATTATTTCGGTAGTTGCTTATTTTTGTAAATAAAATTGATTGAGTAAGTATTGATCTAAGAGAATTTATTAAATTGTACAAACAATCTAACTAATTTGTATTAGTTTTGTGCTTTTATTAAGATGAGTCCATTGTGAAATAAAGCAAATAGTACACATGTCATTTTTCCGGAGAGAGAACAGACAAATAATCAGCAAATAAGGTCAACTAATATACAGAAATGGGAAATAAGTAGAACAGAAGAAAAACATGTACAGGTAACAATAACAAGAAGCAAATACATACACAAACAAATAAATGAGTGTATTAGTAAATAAATATCCTAATGCGTAAGATTGAAGCGAAATAATAATATGAGCTACCCCCCCCCCCCTCCCAAAACAAATAACTGCACTGTAAATGAAAGCAAAGATATAACACTTTTCTTGTTCTCAGAACATAACACATTTATAATTTGCTTTGCATACAAAGCCAGTCGAAGTCATATTTCCTCATCATAATTTTGATTCATATTCCCTTTAATTTGGGCGTGTGCATAATATGTTTGGGGGAGGGAGCGTGTGTGTGTGGGCGTGAACGAGTACGTGTGTGTGGATGTATGGGCGTGAGATTTTTTTGTTATGTGTGGGCGTGGAAGAGTGTGTGTGTGTGTGTGTGTGGAGTAATAAAGAGAGAGAGAGAGAGGGAGAGTAAATGGAGGGGAGACATGAATTTATGCGCGTTGAGTGTGAGTTTGTGTGGTTGAATTTCGACTCTTATTCAAATCTGCTCTATGAACTTTCAAATAATGTTTTGATCGCATACGACAGCTAGAAAAGAAGACGGTACTGCCAAAATATGAAGGTGACGTTTGCTTTTCACTCCATTCTGTTCTGGAAGCTCCCCTGCGAAACCCCCTCTACGGCGCCATCTCAGGTCATCTGTAACATTATTGTCCCGTACCTAGCTGCACTGTTGGTTTTCACATCGAGTCCTCTGTCAACAAATCAGATATAATGTAGTGGGAT
>JAVYIG010006183.1:0-122875 GCA_035222895.1 Strongylocentrotus droebachiensis
GCATTTTCACAAGGACAATATAGGACACTAAGTGGTAAGCTGTATGATTTATTCCTTTCTTCGGCTTTGATTTGTTCTCGTTTTGCACATGTTTTTTTTTCTGTGTTACTTTTCTTGTACATGTAAATCGGACTTAAAGCCTCCGATCTTCTGGTATTTTATAAGACAGGTCATCTATGAACATCCAGTTCCCATTTATATCATGAGCTGCTTTCGGATTCCATGTATTATAGCGCTTCTTGTTGATCCAAGATAACTTGTACAAGATTATTATATTGGTTGCATGACTCATTTTACCGTTTATTAATTACATCTAGGCCTAACAGTATTAGTATTTCAGCTCGAAAGCTCGAAAGAATTAAGTGAACTAAGACGTTCATTCGTTATAGTTACAAGAATATCGACAAAGCGAGACAAAAATCATGAGAGAAATCATATCGTATATGGAACTAAAATGCGAACTGACTAATGGATAGTTGTTTTTTCCATTTTCTATCACTAAATGTGAGGGGCTTGCGAGACAAACTCAAACGAAACAAGATATTTTTATGGTTGAATTACCAAAAGTGTGATGTTTTTTTTTTTACAGGAGACTTTTTGGTTATCTGATCTAGAGACAACTATCGTTTCTGAATGGAATGGTAAATGTTTATTTAATCATGGTTCAAAACACGCAAAGGGTGTTGCAATTTTACTAAGTAAAAATATTTAATTTGAGTTATTAGACATATATTATAAAAATGATGGTAGAGCAATCGCTATGAGATATTTTATACAAAGGTGAACCATTTGTAGGGCTGAATGTATATGCTCCTACCAAACGGACAGAAAAGGAGTCTATTTTAAAGGTCTATTAGATTGGCTTTTAAATTTCAAAGGGCAAAATTATCAAGTAATTGCTGGAGGAGATTGGAACTGTATTCAAAACAAATTTCTTGACTGTGAAGGTTTGTTTAATGTTTATTTACCCAAAAACAAAAAGTACTTTACTTTGTTTAAAGTAGATATTCATTGATTTTAAAAACTAACTTTATTTTCATTATTGCAAAGTTGAAACTTTGATTCGACAAGGTTATCAAAATTCAATGCTTGGAAACATTCGAAGTAATGATTAGTATAAATTTTTTTTTAAAAAACGCTTAAATACAGCCCTGGCATAGCACCTGAAGAGCTCTCCGAACGCTGATGAGATGTTTGGGATCACAGTATGGACATGACTCGCACAAGCAGACGATGTCCCATGACATCTCACACATTTTCAGTGCCTGTGTTTTCATCTTCTCTTGAGTTCTTTCTCTTACTTCTCTACCGTCAGGCTAAATGTATAATCTATTACCTCACTCTAAACCCCGCGCATGGTTTTATTTTGATGACAAATGCAGCGATACAAAAATAAAGGAATCTGTCGCTTGTAAACAAAATAAGACGCCATTGTATATTCAGCTGCTCACACCGGGGTATGTTCGGCGTTTCAAGAGGGAACAAATGCCGTCCTTAATATCATTCCGGGGCTTTTCAATTTGAAAGTCTGGTTTCTTTGATTGTTAATTAACCCCTATCCTGTGTATTTACAAGCAAAAGGTTTTAGTTATCAGAATAGGGTCATATCCCCTTTTGAATGGTTTGACATGCCATTACATTTATATACACTAAACTCATTATAATTTGAGAAATAATAGCTTTGCAATTATGTTCATTCTCTATGGGATGTCTGCTTGGGCAGTGTTGGTCCATATAGTGACGTCATTAAAACATCGTTATTTTTCCGGCGAATCTCTCGCATATCCCAGCTGCTACGGAGGTGGTTGTATTTGTATTTTTTTAAATCACCCGATATTTAGTTGACCTAAAACTTGTCCGATGGCCATCTGTTAGCTAACCAGTTTCTAGTGATACATATTTGTGATCTTCTTTGAATTTCACCTTTAAGAAAAAATTAGGTCTAATTGATATATGGAGAAAAGTTAATCTGGATAAGAGGCAATTCACTTGGAGACAAGTATCCTTAAAATTATTCTCACGTCTAGATTATTGGCTCGTCTCTCGCCAAGTATGTGACTCTCTTTACTCAACAGATATTAGACCTGCTATCAAATGTGACCATAATGCGGTCTCTTTGAAAATAACAACTTCAGAGGAAATACGTGGGAGAGGTTATTGGAAAATAAACAACCAATTGTTAAATGATGCAGTGTATAAAGAAAATATCTCGAATATTATTAGAAAGGTTAAATTGAATGATTCGTTATGTGCACAAATGAAATGGGAAATGTGTAAAGTGAAAATTAAAAAATTTTCAATGAAATATTCAAAAGAAATTAGTAAAAAGAAAAGAGTGATTTATGAAGATATAGAAAAGAAATACCGTTTATTGCAAAAGGAAGTAAATAGGAACCCCACTGAAGAAAATATGCAACAGTTAAAAGATGTTCAAAATCAGGTTGATAATTTTTTAATTGAAAAATGTAAAGGAGCCTTCATCCGTTCCAGGAGAAAATGGTTAGAAGAAGGGGAAAATCAACCCGTTATTTTTTAGAGCTTGAAGAAAGAAATGGTATAAAAAAAAGGAAATTGATTGTATAGAAAAGTCAGGAAAGAAATTTGTTAAACAGGAAAAGATATTATTCGATATTTATAATTATTACAAAGATTTGTATAGTATGAAAGGTAATACCGAAAAAGAAGAATATATTTACAATTTTGTTCGTAATGTTCAGTTGACAACTTTAAAAGAAAATGAGGCACTAAGCTGTGAAGGTGACCAAACGGAAAAGGAATGTGCTGAAGCACTGTCTTCTATGCATAATAACAAAGCACCTGGAAGCGACGGATTGAGTGTAGAGTTCTACAAATGTTTTTGGTCAGAAGTAAAAGATTTAATAATATTTTGTTTGAATTACGGGTACGGTAAACAGTGTTTGTCACCAAGTCAAAGGCAAGCTGTGTTAACATTGTTGTTTAAAAAGGGAAATAAAAGAATATCCCTCTTAAACGTAGACTACAAGTTATGTGCACAAGTTTTATCAAAACGATTACATAATGTTATAGGTGGTATCATTTCCACAGATCAAACTGGCTTTATTAAAAAAAGATCAGCAACAGAAAATGTCAGACTGACTCAGGATGTTATTGATTATTGTTTAAATAAGAAGTTGCCTTGTATTATTATGTTTCTAGATTTCAAAAAAGCATACGATAATGTTAGCCACTCATTTTTACTACGTGCTTTAAAGAAGTTTCAATTTAAGGAAGGTTTTATCAAATGGGTTCAAACTTTGTATAGTAATGCAAAGGGAAAGGTGGTGAATTGCGGATTGAGTAAGGGGTAAGACAGGGATGCCCATTGTCTTCTTTACTTTTCGTTATTGTAGCAGAATTTCTACCATGTAAGATCCGACAAAACGAAGATATAAAAGGAATTGATTTATTAGGTACTATATTGTCCGAATTAAAAGTGTCTCAATTCGCAGATTACACAACCATATTTGTAAATCGTTCAATATCATTAAATAAGGTTATGGAAGAGGTCAGAAATTTTGGAGCAGTGGCAGGTCCTCTAGTAAATTGAGATAAGACTAAAATTATGAAGATCAATACAGATTATGCGAATGGAGAATGTGGGGAAAGGACTGAACAACCAATAAAATATTTGGGAATATATGTCGGGGAAAAATAGAAAGGAAAATGAACGTTTAATTTGGGATGACAAAATCGAAAAAATCCAAAATATATTGAAAGACTGGAAACAGAGAATATTAACGTTTTATGGTAAAGTAGTTGTCATTAAAGCCTTACTCGTTTCACAAATTGTCTATACGGCAACTGTAGTACCTGTTCCTATTTTTGTTATTAAATCATTGAATAAAAGTATATATGCTTTTCTTTGGAGTTCAAAAAGAGAAAGAGTGAAAAGAAATGTCTGTATAAATAAACAGTTAGATGGTGGTCTTGATATGGTAGACATTGAATCGAAAATAAATTCTTTGTATTTATCTTAGATAAGCAAATTATTGGATGAACAAACTTGTAGATGGAAATCATTATTCAGATATTGGCTTGACAGGATTGGATTTTTTCCAGATATTTTACGATATAATTTGAATAAGAAAGATATGAAAATGATGTGTATACAAAAAGGACTGTCAGAGTTTTATCAAAATATTCTTGTTGCATGGTCAGAATTTAAATATCGAGGTTTAGTTGATGTAACAGAAATAGAAGAGGAGATATTATGGAAAAACAGCCATATTAGATTTAAAAATTCTACATTATTGTTTTCAAAGTGGTACGTAGCTGGAATTTCTAAAGTAAAGCACGTGATTACAAATGGTATTTGGAAAGACTCGTTTATGTTAAATAGAAAAGTTGGTATTCATCAATTATTATTCGAGTTCGAATATGCAAAATTGAAGAAATGTTTCCCATGCTATTGGTTGAATAAATTATACGTTCTACAGAATGTTGAATTAATTAGTAAACAAAACGATTCAAATTTAATTGAGGTAGCTACAGGATATTTTGTTGACATATCTACACTGTAGTTTCAAGACGTAACATTATTATTTATCCCTCCTGGAACAAAAAATTCAAAAACCAAATGTTACACGTTACTGGGAATATTACTTGAACTTACCTGTTTCTTTTAAATGGCAAAATGTATTCAATTTTAAATTTCAACAAATAGGAAATAATATGATAAAGCAAGTTAATTTTAAAATATTGCATAACATATTTCCATCAAAACATAATTCATGCAGATGGCGTATAATGGAAAATGACCAGTGTGATATATGTAAAGAAACAGAAAATACTTTTCATGTCTTGTTAAAATGTAACAAGGTTAGAGTTTTTTGGAAAATTATTGAAAACTTATATTATAATTACTTTCATGAACAAATAAAAATTAATGAAAAAGCATTAGTTATAGGTTATTTCAGTATTGAAAAAAAGGAAAAATTTGTGATAAACTTCTTGTTAATTTTAGGACAATACATAATATACATAATGTATATTAAACTTCGGTGTGATGGAAAAAGAGTACAATAGTAAAAGTCTGTTCATTAATTTCAAATTAAAACTACGATATAACCTAGCAAATAAACAATTTTTTTTGTTGACGAAACACAAAGACATTTTTCAAGAATGTTAAAGGTAATACAAAGTTTTGGTATGGGGTCATGAATTTGGTTGAAATGAACATATTGGAAGCATATGCGATCCTACAATATTCAGTGATCGTTGTCACGGTTGAAATCGAGTCTAAAGTTATGACATTGTAAATAATATACTCGTTATGATGTATAGCTCCCTCTCAAGGTCCAGATATTAATTAAGCTATAAAAAGATGTCTCTTGACTAAATTCGACCAATTAACTATTCCCGTTTGGAAATTATATATCGCAACTACATATTCTGAGAATTTCATGGTCGCAGCTATCATTGTACGGCCGTGGGCGCTATTTGAAATTCATAAAAATGTACCGGGAGCACCGGTAAATTTGTAAATTCAATTTTTCTCGAAAGCAGAAGTGTTTTAGGGGCTAAATTTTCTAGTGCTTATAATACATCCACAGGGGCATCCAAATATATCACAATTGTAAAGAATCACTATCCGCCAAATTTTCAAAATTTCCCGAAACTTTGTATTACCTTTAAGGTTATAACTATTTAATTAAATACTTTGTCTTTTTGTTTTATTATGTTAAAATGTAAATTGATGTAAATATATATGAAATGTGAAATATGTGAAATAAAACACCTCGGTAAGAGGACAAGAAAAAAGAAAAAAAAATCAGTATTTTCAGAAGCATTAGCAAGTATTCATCATCATCGCCATCATCATCATAATCATTGTCACCATTATCATTGTCATCATCACCTTCATCGTTTCCTCATCATCAGCATCATCATCATCGTTATCATCATTATCATTGTTATCATCATCATGATCATCGTTTTCAGCATTATCGTATTTTGTCATCATTATCATGGTCATCATCATCACCAACATGACATGAATTTGAGCTCGATCTGTTCTTATTTCTCACTTGAACATGTTATTTGGACATACTTGTTAATGATAAGAAAACAAAACATATTTTTGCTTGTATATCGTTTCCATCAACGTTGAAGTTTTCATTGTCTGAAATGTCGATACATTACTCTGAAATAAGATGTGTCAGGACCATATTCATATAAAGACGTAGAAGTAGGCGACTGCACTGTTCGCCGAAATGTCCATATTGGCGAATGCAACATCCTCTGTCCAGAAGAGGGGGGGGGGGGGAGAGAGACTGGACACCAATTGCACATCCGGCCGGCCCCTGCTATTACGTGATATTAAAGGTCTCATTTTGGTCTGTCTGCAATAGTTCAGCAAAAATTACATTGGATTGGTGTCACTTATCGGATACAAAGGGTTTTCGTTTTACACTTTAGCTATGCATTTCGTTGGTTTCTGTTTGTATACAGCTCGTCTCCACTGGCAACTTGTACCTATATCTCTATGTGGTCTTTGTGAATTTCACCAAAGCATTTGACAGTGTTGGTAGGACTGGTCTATCGCAACTACTCCAAAAGTATGGATGCCATGAGATTCACTACACACGGGTATGATAGCTAGAGTCAAGAAAGCAGGCGAAACATCCGATAGCTTCCCTGTAAGTAACGGTGTAAAACAAGGATGTGTGTTGGCCCCTACGCAGTTCTCCATCTTCCTCTCGGCGATGCTGGAGGAGGCCTTTGTGAATTTTGAGGAGGGCGTATACATACAATCACGTCAAGACGCCGACCTCTTCAATGTCGCACACTTCAAAGCTAAGACGAAGTCTACACCGATTCTCATGAGGGAACTCCTCTTTGCAGATGACAGTGCTCTTCTTGCTCATACACCAATGTAGATGCAACATGTTATAGATGTATTTTCATCAGCATCAAAGTAGTTCGGTCTACAAATAAACATTACAAAAACTGACTATTCCAACCATGTCAGACCACCGAGAGGAGGAGGATACACTAAAAAAAAAAGTGCTAAATTTAGCACTTAAAGATTCAATTTTAGCACTTTTTAGGAGCTCGCATAGTGACTGCACTCGAAGTGCTGAGTTAGCACTTGCATCCGGGCTACTTTGCTAGCACCCAAAGGAGCTGACTGTTGTGCTAAATTTAGCACTTAAAGATTCAATTTTAGCACTTTTTAGGAGCTCGCATAGTGACTGCACTCGAAGTGCTGAGTTAGCACTTGCACCCGGGCTACTTTGCTAGCACACAAAGGAGCTGACTGTTGTGCACTTAAAGTGCCAAGTTTTGCTCTCTTTTGGGTGCTAGCAGAATAGCCCTTGTGCAAGTGCTAACTCATGCGTTGTTTGACATGCCCCATCTACATTTGGTATGTGGTCAAGGTGGATGTCCTTCGTCATTTACCACTTTCAACTCTTACAGGAAACATTTATTAAACCAACATCCACAAGAAGAACCTGAACCTGAAGTTGTATACAGGGTATGGAGGGTCTAGTTGATGCTGATTTGAGTGTTGCTGTTGGTGAAGTGCATAATCCTGCAGCAGATGATGCATTTGATGATGATGATGATAGGATAGGCCTACTACAAGAACAAGATGGAGCAATGCATAATGACAGTACAAGACACTATGAATATGACAGACAATGAAAGCGGACAAAATATACAGTTCCTTAGGTAGACAAAGGAACATCCCTTCACTGCTATTATGTAAAAATGTGTAGAACAGGTGTCACATGCATATTCACCTGTTCTACACATTTTACATAATAGCAGTCAAGGGATGTTCCTTTGTCTACCTGAGGAACTGTATATTTTGTCCGCTTTCATTGTCTGTCATGTTCATAGTGAGACCAGCTGCATTTTTCATTGGTTCTCTTTTATCAAACACCAACATGACCCATGCTATGACAAACAGAGTGTTATCTGCTGCAACAGCTTTGAATACTGATGTTGTTGACTGTTTAAGGAGCAAAGTTATTCAGACTTTTGAGGCCTTGGGTATTGACCTGGAGAATGAAGAATGTAAGAATCTCTTAGCTGAATTTGATTCAAAAACAAATATTCACAAGGTAACAGCTATTATACTAACCGACCAATCAGATCAGGTTATGCAGTCAGCACTCGATGTAAAGTGCTGCATATTGTTATAGCACTCGTTTTCTGCACTCAATATTCAGCACGTTTCGGTTTCCTTGTTAAAGTTAACCCGTCAAGTGCTGATTTTGGCACTTCAAGTGCAGAATCTCACTCAGCACCCAACATTTAGCACCTCAGTTTTTTGCGTGTATTCTTGTGGATGGGGCAGCTTTAAACCAGGTAGATGGCTTCACCTACCTCGGCAGCACGATATCCAAAGACGGACGCGTCGACTCTGAGCTGGTGCAAAGAATGTCAACGGCCAGCAGTGCCTTTGGAAGACTGCGACCCGAGGCGCAGTGGAACAATCACCATGTCTCAACAAGAGTGAAGTGCCAAAACTACAGGGATATCATCCTATCCACTCTCCTAGGTGCGGAAAGCTGGACTCTCTACAAAAGTCAAGTAAACAAACTTCACGCTTTCATGATGAGACACCTCCGAGCAATCATGAGAATCACATGGAAGGACAAGGTGACCAACAAAGAGATACTAGAGCGAGCAAACCTACCTTCTACGGAGGACTTGCTGATCAGGAAGAACCTACGGTGGACAGGCCATGTCATCAGGATGCCCTCTGAGAGGTTACCAAACCAACTACTATTCTCGCAACTACCCACTTGCGAAAGAGGGATTGGTCGACCACGGCTTCGCTATAGGACATGGTCAAGCGGAACCTTAAGCGGAGGCTAATCGAAATCAAGACTTGGACAACTGCTGCAGGCCAGCGAGAACAGCTGTACAGTGAAAGTGAAGGCGGTCATTGTCGCTTCGCGACAGACAGCTACTACTACTACCTATAATCGGGTGACCGTCACCCCTAGTATGGTATCAAAATACTGATGCACGTATAGGCGCTGTGCCACCAATGTGACGCGGGACGCAAAACACCTTCTCAACAAATGAGTCTCAATAGAAATTGCTGCCACCACATGGTGACAGGGACATGACCCCTGGATCAACTGAGGTTTCTCCAGTTGATCCCAATCTAAATGGAAAACTACGTCACAATATGAATTGTCTTTCCTTGTGACGTAACAATACGAGACTGCAAAAGAGTTAATTATGCATAGAAAATGGGGGGAAAAGGATTGCCCCTGATTGGCTAGAAGTAATGCGTGCCTAGTACCATTGAATCAGACACCATGCGCCCATGTTACAAATTAGGAGCCATTCGTCTTAGTGTGCTCCAGAAAACCCGACAGAATTCACCAAGATGTTCCTCACGATGCATTAAGCTTCTTGTAGATTAAAAAGGAACAAGTCAAGAAATACTGGTAAATATTCTGTACTTTGATACTCTGTCTAATTGTTTATTCCGAATAATCTCTCTTCCATCATAGGCTTGTCGCTACTCATTCGCACACCATTAGCACACGTGTATCAGTTTGCACGATAACCATAAAGGCATTTTCTCGCACATGCATACGTTCGCTCCACACTACTCAGGGATACATGTAGGTACCACAGAGTACTCACTTAGCCTATCGCTGCATAGTCTCGCATTTCCCTACTCTCTGTCTCTCAAACTTATCCGAGCTGGAATCAATGGCGTAATAGGGCCGTTTGCATCAAGCAAACTGTTGGCTAAATAAATAAATCTAAACTCATCATTTTCTCTCTCTCTCTCTCACATGATAATTGTAGTTACCTCTCCATGAACATCTTCTTTATCAATCAGGTCTACAATTATTGGTCAGGCAATTGCTTCAATGAATAATTCAGGAATACTTTGTAATAACGTTTAACTTGAACTTTAATAATGTATAAAACAGTAACTGGTGGAATGAATTCCAACGATGGTAAAGATTCAACTTATGTACAACTGCAGTATTTACGATTGCTTACACATGTTATAAGCGTGAACTAGTCTAGGTTACATGGTATCTTAATCCACTTGTAGTACAAATATTTATAAGTTATCTAAATTACGTTCCAACGTTTCTGTCTTTATTCGATCCTAGTTCCCAAGTCAGTGTTAACTCTTCTTTTCATACTCGTTATCCCCTTGGCCTAAACCGTGTTGTTGCGACCAGCGCTTAAACACATCCTTTCGTATCATAAAACCTCGCTTCTCAACTTGCCAACACCATTTCTCCCCTCCTGGGCATACCTGAACCAAACTTTCCCATCTTAAAACGTAGTCACTACCTTCTGGTCAGTGCTACTTTCAGAAACCGACGCTTAATAGAAACTGGCCTCAGAGATTCTATCTCCAGAAATTATGTCTAAAAAATTCTTAACGAGGGAACAACTCTCTAAATCTGAACCATAACTTCTCAGAGTTTAACTCTAAATTCACATATACAGTGCGTCCCAGAAAAAACGAAACCGAGAAGTATCGATGTTTTATCATAACTTAATCACAACCATAATTAATGAATGATACATATTTGGAAAGCTTAGAGTCTCCTCTTTCAGTTGATGCTACTCACGTGATGCATATTTCACGCATGAGTGATTAAAAGCAATTTGAAGGAAGGAAACCAAAAAAGTAATTTGGCGGGCGGTATCTGAATTTCAAAGAAAAATTCATATTTCTAGAAAGTTCATTTTCTGCTCTTTCATATGATACCTCAATCAAGAAAAATGAGCCCGGAATAACAAAGTTCTGTTTGTTTAAAGTAGCCCCTACATTTTCATAATTTTAACAAACGAATTCGTTTTCACTGGGTGCCTGCCGTAGCAAAAAGCAGATTTGACAAAAGACTCAACTCCGTTTCGTTGACAATCAACCATGCATGAAGACTCTCGTCTACGGCTGATTGTCAACGAAACGGAGTTAAGTCTTTTGTTAATTTCGTTTATTGATACGGCAGGCAGCCAGTGAAAAAGAGGAGACTCTAAGCTTTCCAAATATGTATCATTCATTAATTATAGTTGTGATTAAGTTATGATAGAACATCGATACTTCTCGGTTTCGTTTTTTATGGGACGCACTGTATATAAAATGTAATTACTAAATCAATGCATGGCGGTGGACTAGCTGGAAGAAAAGAGGGGGGGGGGTGGTCAACTTCCAGGTCCTCTGATCTTGGTTCTAGTACCTCACTGACTGATCATCAAAACTGAAAGCAGTCTGATAACATGTTCATCTAAACAGAAATGGCATCCTGTTTTCTATGTGTTCATCTAACAGAAATTGCATTCTGTTCTGTAGCCAAAATCATCTGACTGATCATCAAAACTGAAGGCGTTCTGATAACATGTTCATCTAACAGAAATTGCATTCTGTTCTGTAGCCAAAACCATCTGACCTGATATCCTGAAAAGGGGGGAGGGAGGGGGGGGGGAACTAGTGACACCGCCTAAGACTAAACATGCATTGATCATGATATCTAGTAAGCATTTATGAATACATGTACTTTTCAGTCTGAAAATATCACATCATACACTTCATACATCAATATTATTATCTCCATTAGATATGAAAGTACTGAAGAACTATATCAGTAATTATATTACCAACGATCCAAATCTAAAATCTGAATTTGTATATCAATTTCCTCCTTAAATCCCACATTTAGATAATCAATTCATTAAATCAGTAAGAACTGCATTCCATATTAATATGTAATCTTCCCTTTAATTATTCCTATTTAATTTGAATAAAATTGGTACTTACAATGCTTCTTTGGGTGAAGGCTGAGAAGAGAATAAGAATGAATTGAGAACGTCCGAATGGTCTTGCAAAATGGCGATCTGAGAACTTGTGCCAAATTTGTGTCTCCCGCCCCGTATTTATACCCCTCCAATCCGGCAACGTGATTGGTCAAAAGTTCACACATATTTACGCGCCACTTTTAACCAGGTCGACGACCGGCCAGATAACCAAAGATCCTCTGAATAAAATAGCACCCTCTACGTCACATTCAATGCAACTCAAAATCTCTCGCGGGAAGTTTAAAAGGTAAATTCCTGAACGCGCATAGGGTCTACATGTACATTATATCTCACAAGAATAATACAAATGGTTACCAAGGAAATCTAATACTATGAGAAATACCAAAGGTGAGTACCTGCTTCCATAACATTATATACATGTATGTGTATTTCTTGAGCATTAAAGTTTAAAAAGGTGACATAAGGTGTCTCACTTTAAGAGAGGAATTTCAGTCCCACACATTGTACTTGGTGTGGTAAAATGATCCATAGAAAGTTTATTTATCAATCCATATCCATATGAAAGATAAACATGTATATTTTATTTACCCACCAATTGTTTAATTAAAAGAAAAAGTAGAGGGGTGGGGTCCAAAAACGCCACAATATATTAGGTTCTTCATAGATTAGATACTATTCATCAAGACCGAAATAAAGAATTTAAGAAAAAAAGTAAATCCTTCTCCAATAATTAAAATGTATCACATATTACACAAGAAGGAATGTAATAGTAGTTGGCATCCAGGATAAATATTGAACTACCCATACAAATAACCAAAAAAACAAAGAAAAAACATCAAGAATTATAAATATCAAGTTGTCCTACAGCCATCTACCATTATATCATTTTGAAATGTTGTTGGGCAATACATATACACACACCGGTAGACCCTTTAATTTGTTATTACCATTACAAATGTTTCCTAAGGTGTAAATTATTCATTAAAAGAAGAACAAAACACTAAATTTATTTTATGTTCTTTGATTACAAAAAGTCACTAACTATGGACACTTCTATTACACAAAATGTTCTATGCCCATCCGAAACAGACTCTTTATCTCTCTTTTCTTTCTAAATCTTAATTATTAAAAAAAAGGAATATCAAAATATCATATCTAGATTTCAATACAAATTCACAACACATTTACAATAGAACAACTACACAATACATGTATATTATATATTAATAAAGCCCGTCTCTTTCTAAATATGAAAGTCTCACTACCCTTTAAAGTTCGACCTTCGGAGAGACAATATGTAATTACACCTAGACAGATTTGATGAAAAGCAGAAATTACCTATCTTCATTTGATTATCAATTACAACTTGACTTTCTAGAGATGATCTTATTATTTCTTCAGAGCTATAAACAACCATTCGAGGCCTTCGTAGAGTCCGTCACCTGTGGTGGCACATGTACTGTTGATGAACCAACTTCGTTGACTCAAAGCTGGCAGATTTAGTGCTTCTTTTGCTTCGGTTGCATTCATGGCATTGGGAAGATCCTGTCAATAGAACACATAATACCATAGTCATAATAAGTCAAGGTGTACAACACATACGCCAATTGAAAATACATTGGTGCATTCATGTCTTCACTCGTATTCTTGAACTAGTATTACCAGGGGGTGAAATTGAGCACTAAAATTTTTCCTCAATCACCTCCCCCTGGAGTAACAAACAAAAAAAAGATTCTGGAAAAAAAATGGCATCTAACAACATTCCCCGCCTTTTGAGTAAGAAAATTTGAACAAAATAGGGAAAGAAAGGGAAAAATCAGGAATATAAGGATTTTTTTTTTCTTTAATCGGAACAAACAAAAACAAAACAAAAATCGGGGGAAAATCAGGTAATTATCAGGCCTGTATTACACTGAAACAATGGTAAACATTCATTCTAGCACTGTGTATAACTAACAGGGTTCAGTACATGTCGATTCATTTTCATTTCCGACGAAAAAAGAAAAAAAAAAACCCCAGTCCGCACAGACTTTGTCTATGTCTCAAGCATCAAATTGACTGCAATAGAATGACAATCATCATTAAGTTTTCTCTAAATTATGGCCAACCTCACAGAGCTTCACATGAAAAACAAAAACTACAGATATATGGCCCTTCATATCAACAGTCTATGAAAAACTGCGGACAGATATGATGAAATGTGACATGTTTATGACCTACCTTTTAGACAAACCCTACAGTTGTAGGTTAACATACTTTCTTTCCTAGTGTTTTCATATTCCATTCCATTCCATTGTTGATAATAACACCTTGTAGTATTGTTCATGATGATCCATGACATCTAATTAACAATTTATGAACATATTTTTAATTGTTTTAACCGGTACTTCAATTTCAAACTTCTCTATAATTTTTAGAAGATTCTTTAACAATGTAATCACATGGCAAGAACTCTAAATTATCTTTAATATTACCTGTTTGTTTGCTAATATAAGAAATACTGCATCCCTGAGTTCGTCCTCGCTAAGCATACGATTCAGCTCCTCTTTTGCCTCGGCGAGACGTTCCTTGTCGTTGCTGTCTACCACAAAGATGATACCTACATATACCAAAAGAAGCAATAGAGAGTTAGACCCCGTTTACAGTGAGAAAAGGGCCAGGGCCGGGCCAGACCTATTCGGCCCCGCAATTTTGTGCGTTTACAGTGCTAGGCCAGGCCGCGGCCTAAATTGTAACCTTTCAATATTTTGTCAGAGTGGCGCTCTGCATATAAACAATCAAAGAGATTCGATCGTCCTCCGTAGGAGGACTAGAGGGCCAACTTAAATCGTGACCTTTGACATTCCATAGGTTTTGCATTGGATGCATTATGGGGGTTTTGTCCGATTTGAACGACGGTTTTGGAGGGTCAATGAATATTCATGAGCAATGACGTAAAAAATACGCCAACTACTGTTTGTTGATTGGCCATCGACAAAATGTTTTATGTATTAGGTCATGCATAAAACATTTTTTGCATTCCCAGAATTCCCTACGATTTGACCACGAAAATGGCGGTTGTATGAACTGCAACTTTCAAGTTATTCAATTACGAACAATGAAACATTTTTCTTTTAAGTGAATTTCTATTATAATAGAAGTTTGTCAAGTACACCTCAGTAAAGCAGAAAATCTTCAGGCGAACATTGACATCGAAGTGATACCCTATGATATCAAGAAAAGTAAGTAAAGATCCATTTTGTGTGAAGGTCTCTGAAATGATTGTGATGTGTTCGTCATTGCAGTGAGGGGCTCTCCGCATTGTCACAACGTATTACCCGGTTAACCCCCTACCCCATCCTCTTTTCTTTCTTCTGACCAAAGAATATTAACTGATTGAATGAACTCTAGATCTAATATAAGTCATCGACGGTAATATTTTTAGAAACAATCAGGATTTTACCGTAGGTTATTTCATTAGAGCACATCTCATAATTTTAAGTTCAGTTCATAGCTTGATTACCGATAGTAATCGGTCGTAGATGTGGACCTGTTGTTGACTGCGCAAATGGCTCATTGCTAGTCCAAGCCGACGAGATCTCGTCGAGCGGTTTATGATTTTCAATTCGCCGGTGCTAGCCGGCTGTAACACTCCACCAAGAAGCGACTGCGTTTCCCGAGCTGGCGTGGCTATAACTTTACAGTGTGTTACTTAAAAGCCTAGACCTCTAGGCTAGTATACTGACATAGCATAGTCTAGCCTGAATGTTTCTGTCTCTTTCGTTCGTTAACCTCTGATTTGGGTAGGGTCGGCTCCTCTCTTTAGCCGACCCTACCCAAATCAGAGGCTAACGAACGAAAGAGACAGAAAAATTCGGGCTAAGGCTAAGCAGAGCCTAGGCTAGGCTAGGTCTACCGTCTAGTCTAGATCTAGCACTTAAATAAGTATAAACAGCATTTAACCCCGCATCTACCAGATCTAGGCCTAGATCTAGGGCTAGATTCTAGGCCTAGGCCTAGATCTAATGCATTCTAATAAAAAAAAAGACTAAATAAATGCCTGGTTTAGGTGGGTCAACAATGTGGAAGTTATGGAGGGGGGGGGGGGTGCACAATCATTCTGTGCCCCCTTATTCAGATGTGGCATAGACCTCTAGGGACGGGTCTAGATCTAGGTCTAAAGCCCCCTAGTAGGGTCTACTAATAATATCAAAAATGGGCAATTAGATCTAGATCTATAGCTTGTGTTATGCCATAGCCTAGCAAAGACTTCCATAGCAGGCGCGGATCCAGGATTTCTTAGGGGGGGGGGGCCCAACTTTATTTATTTTTTGCTCCCGAAAATTTGAAAATCGCGCCGGCCGAAAAGTCGCTCAGTGGTGGGGGGGGGGGGGGGGGGGGGGGGGGGGTAAGCGAACACTTTTTTTTTTTTTTTTAAGTCCCAAAAAAAATCGCAACGACTCAGCCAGCCGAAAAGTCGCTCAGTGGGGGGGGGGGGGGGGGGGGGGTAGTGAGCACATTTTTTTTTTTTTTTTTGGTCCTCGAAATTTTTTAATTTGCACCCCCCCCCCTTGACCGCCAGGGGGGGGGGGGGGGCCCAACCCCAAAAAAAGGTAAAAATCGCGTGATTTTACATGATTTTTTTCTCAAGGGGAGGGGGCCCGGGCCCCCCGGGCCCCCCCCCCCTGGATCCGCCACTGTTCCATAGCCATGGGTCTAGGCTCGTTTTGCTCCACTACTAGACTAGTCCTGCGCATGTGTCATTATTGTGATCCAGGTCCAGATTCAGCTTAGACTAGTTTGAATGTAGATCTAGATCTAGGCTAGATCTACCAACAACAACAAAAACAAAACAAAAAAGGTATTCCCCCCCCCCCCACTTCCCCTGATTTCGCTCTTAGTTATGTCATTGTGCCTTGTTTGAAATAATTGGTTTATTTTCAGGATTTTATGCCACCCCTTTTATGTTGGTGAGAATTCTGGATCCAACCCTACATAGACATGGATATTTCTTTCTCTAAAGGACATGAACAAAGTTATAAACTGATAACTAATGCATGCATTTGATACTAGCAGGAACCTTACTAAGTTTCTGTTTTCTTTTAATTGTAGATCCTATGGAACAAAGAAGCAGATAATGATCACAGAAGTGCAACAAAGAGCACCAGGACCTGATCATCAAATGTTATGGTGTAGATCTAATCAGGAACAAGACACCTAAGGCTAAGTTGAACTCTGGCAAGGTATTTTTGTATGAAGTTCGAAAATATTCAGGCTGTATAATCTAAGCCCATGCGAACATCGCACTCGACTTGGACTATATACAAAGATTTGGGGAACTGTCATCTTGTGTTGCATTATATCTTGTAATTCTCATTTATTCTCTAGCTGTATTTAGGTGACAAACTATGGTGTTGCTACAGTTGATTTCTCTCAGCATATTAAAAGACATACTCAAAGGCATTTTTTCCTAAATATTACATTATATCTAACAAACTTTTGTTCACAAAAGTCTAGCAAATAATGACTTAAAATAAATTGGAAATTACTTTTAAAATAATTGGAAATACATCTAAACCTTTACTCTTCTCTTTAAAAAAAGGCCCTATCACTCAGATAGACATACGTTTATCATTTTTTAGTAAAATTAAAATGCAAGACCTAAAAAAAGTGGGGAGGTACTATTTTTGAAAATCCAATATAATGCAGCAGTTTTAATCTTATTTGATTTCTCTGTTTTTGTTTTGATTATTCAGGTTGTCCAGAAGGTTTGATACCCAGGCTTCTTTTGTACAAGTCCCTAGTCCACCCTCATCTTGAGAACTGTTCCGGTGTCTGGGATCCCTACAACATCTCAGATGTCCAAGACGCTTCTTCACAATGGGGACCACAAGAGAAGCAGCAGTTTGACTGAGATGATCAGCACCTTTTAGTTGCCTACTATACCGTGTGAGTCAAAAAAAAGTTTACACCTAGAAAATTGCTAATTATTTTAAAAATCATCTATGAACAGTAAATTATTATACATCTTATGAAAGAGTGTTTTATCCCAGATCATTTGGTATCATTTTTGTGTGGTATGTTTTCACGCTTGGAAGAACAGGTGGCATTGTTTGCGAGAGTGCAAAAATCGACTTGCGCCAAAGTGATGCCTACAGTATGTATAATGTTGGGATTAACGGAGTGAGAGAATGAATTGAATGTATCAAATGAAATGCATGGCATATGTTTTTTGCAAAGGGCAAAGTCACACACACCCACACACACGCGCACAAATGTTCGTTGATATTTGATATTCGATATTTGATATGTGTGGCATGATTAATTGTGTTAGGGGTGTTATTTGGATCTGCAAATACCGAATTAATACCCAAATCCCAATTGTTTTATTCAAACATCACATAGCAACTTTGGCGCAAGTCGATTTTTGCACTCGCGCAAACAATGTCTCCTGTTTATCCAAGCGTGAACACATACCACACAAAAATGGTACCAAATGATTTGGGATAAAACACTCTTTCATAAGACATATAACAATTTAATGTTCATCGATGATTTTTTAAATTATTAGCAATTCTCTAGGTGTAAACTTTTTTAGACTCACACTGTATCTACAACTACAAGGCACTCTGCAAGAAGACTGGGAATGGTGCGCAAGATAGTCAATGGTCTCTCCGCTCTTCCTTGAAAATTTTCCTACTGCACTACTTATAGCTATTTGCGCCCTCTATATAGCAAACAATGCCTAATAATCTGTACCTGTTGGTCCCCCATGATCCTCTTTTTCTTATATTAATTGAGAGCTGATTTGATGAGATAACCACCTGTCAGTGACCTTGCAGGGTGGTCTTATCCCCCTGGCCAAACTAGTACAGACGGGCTTTAACAAATCACGAGCAGGAAGTACCATGACATGACCTTCCAGTTGCACCAAGCCAGAAGCGACATAGGTAGACAAGTTTGCATTTGCCCAACACTCTGTCCCAAAGTTAATGGAACTGACTTCCAGCAAATATAGTGCATGCTGACAGTCCAGAGAACTGCCAGGGACTACTTCTGAGGCATCTACTCTCCTTATCCCACTTAGAAACAATCTGTCTTCCTCACACCACTTGTAATCTTTAGTATTAGTTCATCTTCGTGATAGGCTACAACGCCTTTTGAAGATTACCAGAAGAAGAAGAAGAAGATATATCGAGGATCATGAAAGTAATCATTTGTTCTTTTAAATGCGTGTACATGTAACATAGTTTTTTGATATTTAATCTTAAGTCAAGTTCTGACAACAATATGAGGGATATGCTGAACTGGATAGTAAATTGAAGGGGGGGGGATAAAATGATGTAGTTCAATAGTAAGACTGTATTAATATAATTAATATTAATAATAATAACAATATTAAAAATAGTAACAATAATGATAATGATCATGATAATAGCAGTAATAATAATGATAATATAGGTAGTGGTAAAAACAACAATAATAATGTCCAATGTTCGATAAAGTACTCATAAAACTTAGTATATACCTGTGCTTTACATAATAAAATAGCATGTTGATATTATTGAATATTTTTTTCTTCAAAATCTACAGTAAATTTTTACAACTGAAAGATTTGAATTCAAGAGACAGCATCCCCCCCCCCCCATCCATTTTTCATCCTTTTGTTGATGTCATGTTGGATTTAAAAAGACTTTATAGAAACAAAATATGTTGATAAATGAGTTCATAAATGTTAATAAATCAGTTAAAGGTATTACAAAGTTTTGGTAAATTTTGAAAAATGGGTGGATAGTGATTCTTTACAATTTTGATATATTTGGATGCCCCTGTAGATGTTTTAAAAGCACTAGAAATTTTAGCCCCTAAAACACTTCTGTTTTCGAGAAAAATTTAATATAAACATTTACCGGTGCTCCCGGTAAATTTTGATGAATTTCAAATAGCTCCTACGGCCGTACAATGGTAGCTGTGACCATGAAAATCTCAGAATATGTAGTTGTGGCATATAATTTCCGAACGAGAATAGCTCATTGGTCGATTTTAGTCAAGAAACATTGTTTTTATAGCCGAATTAATATCTTGACCTTGTGAGGGAGCTATTCAACATAAAGTGTTTTTCATTTACAATTTCATAACTTTAGAGTCGATTTCGACCGCGACAACGATCACTGAATATTGTAGGATCGCATATGCTTCCACTATGTTCATTTGAACCAAATTCATGCCCCCATACCAAAACTTTGTATTACCTTTAATACTGCTGAATTCTGTTCTTTTCATTTTCTTATATTGTGAAATATATGTGATGATGCTGGTGATTATATGATGATGTAGGCACTAGCTCTGTAATGATAATGCTGTATGACTGAGGTGAGATGGGGGCTGATGCAGTCTTGTGTAGAATTGGGTATGGTGTTCGACCTTTTGATGTTTGTTTATATCTGGCATCAGCGAGATAGATTTAACCATCTTTCCTAATGAGAGAGAAAGCGGAAATGTAACAAGAGAGTGGGCAAGACTAATGAATAAATGCAGTATAAAAAAATGGTTTACAATAAAGATGAGAGGGGGGGTTAAATAAAGAATAAGTCGATGCCGAAATGATGAAAGCATAGGTAATTGGGGTAATAGAGCCTATGGAAATGTCACTATTAGAAGGGGTCCCTGTATTGAAAATGTTACTGTTGGGGGGGGGGGGGGGGAATTTAAAAAAAAATCAGTGGCGACGAATGCAAGAATGAAAAGAACGAGACAAAATTGAAATTTCATTGGGGATGGGGCACAATATGAAGATCATTGAAGTCGAGGTGAGAATGATTCATTAATTTGACACTAAAAATGTGAAAATATCACTTGTTAAGTGGGCTAAATGATCAGTGCAATTTGTCTGATTTAAAAAATATTTAAGTTAATAAACGAACAAAAAAAAGAGGTAAAAAATGAATTGAGTGAAATGGGGTCATTATTTTTGCCTTTTAACTGAACTGAATTTTTTAAAATGTACTTTCCATCCTGGTGACAGTGAAGTTTGTGGCCCCAACTAAGTCAACCATTTAAAAGTCTCCCCCCCCCCCCCCCCTCCCCATACACCTCCCCAACTCTGACCTTTGTTCTACATTTATCCGGCCCAATTAGGATTCTGTCGATATAGTAACGCATGCGCATTGTCTTTTTTTCATTGCGATAATATGCTAATAAGTGGAAAAGAGCTCATGAATATTCAAAATTTTAATTTAAATATTTTGCGCGCTGCGCGCAGTCCAAAATCCCCATTTCGCTGGTGCACTAAAAATTTGTCGTCTTCATAGGCTAATACACGATAAGTGGAAGCAGCGCGCACTTTTTGACCCTCCAAAATCTCCCCATGGCTAGACGGATGCAGAAGCGGAGTTGCACCCCCCTGTAAACAATCGATTATTTGGGGGGGGGGTGCGCATTTGGTGCGTTTACAGTGAGAAAAGGCCGGACCAGGCCGCGGCCTGGCCACGGCCGAAATTACCTCCAGAGCAGTGCCAAATGCGCGGCCAATTTGGCCTCGCATTTGGCCTTTTGCGCGTTTACAGTGCTAGGCCAGGCCTTTTGCTCACTGTAACAGGGGTCTTAGAGACCCAGAACGAGTTTAGGCACATGCTCACAAAAGAATTGCATTCTTTCATACAATACCTCCACATTACCTTTCTTTACCTGGTAATGCTACAGCACATCTGACATAGCAACTCCTATGTTGGTATTGTATGGTCTATTGTATACAGGTGATTAGCTCTGGTGAAGCTACATGTACATACCACTGTCCCTTGCTAGCTCACAATGATTGACAGATGATGTCACAAGATGAATGAGATCTGGAGCCTTTTTTTAGGGTGGAACTAAGCAGGTCTGATAAAAATATTTTTAAAAATATTTAAAAATCTATGAAATATATTTAGATGTTTTGAATAACAAAATGTTAGTTAAATATATTACTCATTGCGGATATAGTATCGAAAATAATATCGTTAGTGACATTAGTTTGTCTCGCGATGTATGGTCAACAAGGGATCTGAAAGATCACGTTTCGTGTGCCGCTGCTACACTTCGTCAAGTGATAAAATATATTGTACGCAAGCATCTTTTATACTCTACGGATGGACCGGCGGTCAACTAATTAGAACAATAATAATAGGCTTTGTCCGTTATTGTTGTTGACCATACATTGCGAGACAAACAAATGTCACTAGCGATATTATTTTCGATAAAATGTTAGTTGTATGCAGCCCTGCACATCAACAGGAATCAACTTATATATTTGGATTTCACCCCACCTTTAAACCAATCCATGAACAAAGGGGGGGGGGGGAGTAGCTTTAAAATACAATAAGAAACCATTTGAAATAATAATTTTTAAAAGGGCATACAAACATTTACAGCAATACAACAAATTAATTGATATCAGCTGTTCAATATAACTGTATTAAAGTTACCTTGTGTGTTCTGGAAGTAATGCCTCCACAGTGGCCTCATTTTGTCTTGACCACCTACATCCCACACTGTGAAGCTTATGTTCTTGTATTCCACTGTCTCTACGTTGAAACCTGCAAAATATTACAAAATTAAAATAACATCAAAATGTGTCTGGCAGTACATAGTTATATCCTATTATGAAATCGTATATAGAGTTGTGATAATGAGCATGCTCTTCAGTCTTCACTAGATACTGGTAACTTTATACAAAACTAATTCCGGATTGCTTATCATCATGCGATAGATGGGTTGTTCAGACCAGCAGGCCTTAAGAAGAGAACAACAATACAACATAGTTCTTGAATATTTGATTTACCTTTTATTAAATGTACCGGTATGCTAGCCTCCTCATGGAATTCAAAATATTATATTTCTTTCCAGATTCATCAACCTACATGAATAGAACCTTATCCTTAAATTGTAAAAGAGGAAAACAATTATAAAATCTGTGAAATATTCACAATAGAATGAATCATCCTTAGCACAGTCTTTAACCCCCAAATCAACACTAAATGTAAATCTTATAGAGCTTAGAGACTTTGGTGGTAAGCTTTATATAAGCTCCGTTTTTATTATTTATTATTACCGGTATTAAGAAACCCATTCCCGGGAACTTTATGATTTTGTTCCACATGTACATGTACCTACTCTGGTGTGTGCAATCCTATAAAGACCCATTCTCTATTACCTAAACCCTGTCAACCTGTACATGCACTGTATATATTCAATATAGATGTAAATGTATCTTGTTATGCACTTAGTATAGCAGACACCTTCATTCCATTTCTGCGGATTTATTGTCAAATCCTAAATAGCTACCGGTATATCCCCAGAAGATAAAATTAATCAGAATATGAAAATTATGAGAATGAACCCATTGCTGGTGGGAACATGTACATGTACTGTAGATCCTCTTTTAAGCTAAAGGGAACAGGAGGATTCAGAAGTCATCAGGTAAAAAAAGAAGAAAAACAGCCATCCAGATAGAGAATCCATCACTTAAAGGAGAACTACATTGTAAGTACCGGTAACCCCAAAGAATACCTTTAGTTGTTCTGAGAGATTTATTGCATTCTTGCCCGTCAATCTACACGACTCCCCACCGAAGTGTTTGAGAAAGGCATAAAGCAAGAATATAGTACAGTTTTTCAGCAAGACATGGACATCGCCATTTTCTTGATTGTATGACGTACTATGCGGACTTGCCGAGTCGTTTATCAACTAAATGTATTCAAATTTATGGATGCTTCGTTCCCAGGTGTTTGTGGTGTTAAAGCATTTCATTCACCCGCTATTATCCTTTGTATTCCAATTGCCAGAAAGCAAATTGCTTAAATAAGTTGGTGCTGTTCTGAGGTGAAGGTTTCCCATAAATGAAATACTAGTAGATTTTTCAACCGCTTTATTTTAGTATTTTTAAACTAATGAGTTACAATTGTTACCCTATTATATAACTTTCACCAAATGTAATTTTTATCTTCTCGCCTATGATATTCCCTCATTGAAAAGAAAAGGTTTTGTTATTGAATTATAAAGTCTCCAATTAAAGCTTGGTGCATGATAAATGTACAACTCCACCTGATATGTCACATTTTCAAGAAAATAGCTGCGCCCATATCATGCTAAAAGGCAATACATCATGCCAAAAATTCTTCATTCATATATATACATGTATATCTCGTGTACCGGTACACATTCGTAAGATTTATTGTACATCAAAAGGCAGGAATTCATCTTGTTTTTCAGAATACCTACCGGGTACACTTATTCTTTGGGGTTAGTTCTCCTTCAACTATTTATTGTTGTATTCATACCTATTGTTGGGATAGTTGTGACAATTTCACCAAGCTTGAGTTTGTAGAGGATAGTCGTCTTTCCAGCAGCATCCAATCCAACCATCAATATTCTCATCTCTTTCTTGCCAAAAAAACTGGAAAATAGTTTTTCGAATGAACTACCCATGGTGAAGCTTAGTCCTTAGGCTTCAAATAGATCAATATTACTGAATCAGTCGTTTCTCAGAAGTTCCTAGTTGTGAGTGCCAACAGATTTACGTTCGTTTCCCACTTTGGTTTTACCTGTGAGGGTGAGATATAAATATTTTCATAGAGGGTTAATAAGCATTAAAAGAGAATCAAGATTCAAGATTCAATCATTCAAATACTCAAAAGAAAGCAGGAAAATCAGAGAAGCAGACTGGTGAACGTTGGAATGAAATCCCACCAAAAAAAAAGAATATTTGAAATTTGTAATCACTATACATATTACGTATGGGCATTTTAAATTGACTTTAATGTCACTGTGACGTAGTGCTCGACAACTTTCCCAAAAGCAGAAGGCACTTAGGAGAAAAAGATAATGTAATGATACTTTTCTATACAACAAATTGGAGAGTTGTCCATAATGCCCGGACAAAATTGCCAATTTGAAATTTGCATCTAGATTCATTTAGTGATCTCATATTTCAAAAATTCATAACTCTCTTAACTTTAACTTAAGTCTGATGTATTTCAAACTTGCGCCATTCTTTTCCTCTTATTTTTCTGCTTACATGTTTAAGGAGTTATTATGTTTCTCAGTGATGGACCTTGGAATATACAGCTTTTTACTATGACCTCTGGTTGACACCTGGCCTATAAAGTCTGGCACTACTTCTTGGTCATACCAATGAAACAATTTGTAGGTTTCTATTATATTTCCTAGCGCACGACTCATATCGCGCACAACGTTATGTGTCTAGAGTCTTTAATAGGTGAGCTAACTTTTGCTCCTATGGACGAATCTTAATCTCAGTGACCAAAGTTGTGGCCCTTCTTTCTACATTTTCTAATGGTTGAAATATTTTTCAAGTCAGGACTCCATACAGAATGTGCATATTCCTTGTTCTGTCTAATCATAGTAAGGATTAGTCTCCTTACATGTATGTTCATGTATATGTAGGATTAGTCTCCTAATACATGTATGTTCATGTACATAGTCTCAGAAATGCCAAGTTCAAAGATCAGCTATGCGTGACATTTTCATGACTCGGCGCGCAAGTGCTCGGGTATAGCGTTTTTCGAAATCGCGTGAGAGCGTTTCAGACCCTCGAAATGCGTGACTTCACGCATAATGTGTGACACTTGGTAGCTCTGTAGTCTCCTTAAGTATATATACAGGTACAGGTACAGGTACATGTACATGTAATAATGTTCAGCTTGTTAATTTACTGGCTTTATTGATCTTAGACTGAAAATGCTTCTCAAAACTAAGCTTGGAATCATCAATTACTCCTAAATCTTTACCTGAGTCAACATGTGGCAGATTATGAGTGGCATTTTCACAGTTCATAATGCAGCAATGTACAGTGTACTTATGGGGCTTAATTGTCATGATGATTACCAATGGAAACTAAACAGCATTTATCAGGATAGAACTTCATCAGCCACTTTTATGACCATGATACAAGGCAAATGTTGCATATCATTATGCAGTAAAACTGCACCATTCCTACTTTTAATATGCTTCAATATCTTGAAGATACATGTACCTGTACATGCAACTCTGCCATCAATGGTGTAACTACACTGTACCATGGAAACCTACCATGGTAGTTGCCATTGATGGGAAAGTTACCATCAATGGTAAGTTTTATGCAATGGGGGCCCAGGAAGATCACTTAACATAAAGCAGAGGTCAGAGGTCAGAGGGCACTCCCTTGTGGTTACGCAGTTACATCGTGTTTCCTACCCTTCTCAAATAATTTTATCCACTCACATTTTAGGAGTTGGATATACCCAAACACTCAACTTTGGCTAAAAGTCATTGGTGATTTGGTGCGGTACCTGTACCTTACATTATCAAAGGCCTTCAAGCTTCATGAAATCTTTGAAGCAACTAGGTACAACTGAGCCCACCACATTCCCACAAAAGTCCATTCATCTTTGATATTAAGTACATGTACTGTAGGTCTAATAATAAAATTGTAGAACAGCCCAATAGAAGACCAAACTGTCTTGTACTATCAAAGAAGGATGTTGTGCCACATGTAATACCTAATGTATCCTTTTTTTTGGGGGGGGGTGATTTTACTCACACAAAGTTGCTAAATATTGATATATTCAAGTCATCACAACACATCAGTTTTCCATGAAAAATTGGCTTCTATTATAAAGAGAATTATGAAAACTTGATACTTTTCCGTCTTTCTCAGAGGGTGTCGGATGGCCGGCATTGGCTGCGACACCGCACAGCACTTGCTACGATAAATCATATTTACGCCAAGATATGGCGCTGCTCAGATTTTTTTTTTTTTGCCGACTCCGTAGGACCGTAGGCAGCAAGCCTGGTCAATGTTCCAAAACCCACACCGGGAAGGACCTTTATTTTACTGCCAGGGGCAATTGAAGGCACCGATTTGTGCTTGTGAACTTGTCACAATTAAGGCATTAAATAATGGGATATAAATGCATAAAATCATTAAATTACATGTATTCCCAAAGTCGCATTCGTCTTCTGCCCTAATTCCGAAATCCTGCTAACGTAAACAAGTAGACCCCAGCCTCGTGTACTGTACGTGTACAGTATAATTATGGATGGATGATGTCACGGTATTAGCACATTTTTCTTATCGGTAACATCATAGCAATGTTATGTTTAGTCACATGATGCTAAGTACATTGATTATATTGATAGCCAATCAGTAAACAGGATTTCATTAATCAAAACTATAGTATTGAATACTCTTTGCGGATTTCAAAAGTAATTATCCTCTGAAGACTGAAATCCTCAAACTCAAAGTGACAGAAAAGTGATCTTTCATAAACAAAACACCAATCATTTCCTTAAAGAAAAAAAGCATGAAATCTTGCATTTTTCCAGCACTATTTTTGCCATAGGCATGTAGTTAACATGTACTGTATAGGTAGCATGGCATGCAGCGCATCATGCCTTGGGCTTCTGAGATATGGTACATTGTACGACTTGACTCTTTATGACAACAAATTCTCCACATATGAAATTTTCACATATTGAATTTGCTCTACTGCAAAATTGCAAAAAAACGTCTTGTAAAACAGAAAAAGTTGGTTTCCCATTGTCATTTACAATGAATGGGGAAGTGGCAAAACTAAATGCATAACATTTTTATGAGGGTTTGCCATTTTACTTTTAGTTTTGGTCTGCATAAAACCTCCCCCAGCTGAAAGTCGAATGGATGACCATAATCCAGAAATGTCTCTTAATCTTAACTCTCTTTCCATATATCCTAAATAGGGTCTAGAGTAAGAGTATAATAATATTAGCAGAGATGCCATGTTCAAAGATCAGCTAAGCGTGACATTTTCATGACTCGGCGCGCGAGCGAGGGTATAGCGTGTACGGTATAGTGTACGTTTCGAAATCGCGCGCCTGTGTGAAGTTATCTACCGTAATGTCTCGGTCTCAGATCCTCATTAGACATTACGGTAGATAACTTCACACAAGCGCGCGCCCGCCCGCAAACCACCATCGGTAGGCATTTGTATTGTGCAGCGGTTAACGGTTTGCCGTGAAACCTGTGAAAAAGTGTATAGATGCCGCCTTCCAATAATATCAACGTTTTCCCGAAAAATACTCCAAAAATAACAAGAAAATTGACACGAGACAGGTGATTAACATAACGACTTTTAGCTCATGATCTTTATTTAAACATTTGATGAATATTTACTTCATTTTGGGTATGTTTTTATTGTGGGGTATCTCCATGCCGAGTTAAGGGGTCAAATTTTGGATAGGTTTCTGAACAAGCACCGCAAAATGATTATGAAGGAAAAACTGTGCACGAGCTACGTCTACGAGTTCGTAATAACGTGAGAGTTTAAAATATGGCTGCAAGATTTTCAACATGGATGCCCAAGGAGTCGCGCAACCTAGTAGACTCTAAGTCAAAATTGCAATTACTCCCTTCACATATTTTGAGATAATGTCGCCCAACCCGCTGTTTGAATCGTTTTCCTATGCAGCCTCTGAGGCTCCCACGCCTTCGGCGTCGGCGTCGAAGCTTCCTGAAATATGTTAGCCTACAGTGTAGGCCATAGGCAGGGGCGTAGACAACGGGGGGATGAGGGGGATGCATCCCCCCACCTCACAAGGTGGGGGGGTGGCATGTACAATCATCCCCCCAGGTTTTGGGGAATGATATTTGCTTACTTAATAAGTCATAATGATGATAATAATAGTAATAATAATAATGATAACAATTATAATATTAATAATAATAATAATTATGATGATAATAATAATCCTCATCATTATTGTAATTGTGTTTATTGTTATTAGCCGCATTCACACGGTGAAAGCCAATTCAGACGGTAAAAAAAGAAAATCTTACAAGTATTTTGTGGTTATCTTGTGGTTTGGAAACCACAAGATAACCACAAGATTAAACAGGCGCGGATCTACGGGGGGGGGGGGGGGTTAGAGGGTTTAAACCCCCCCTTGGGCGGCCCAAAAAACAAACAACAACAAAAAAGGGAAAAAAAAGAAGAAAAAAAAAAAAGAAAGAAAAAAAGAACGCACGCTGGAGAGAAACCCTTTCAAGTGCAAATCTTGTGAGAAGATATTCAACTCATCTGGTAACTTAACCAAACACATGATAACTCTGGATATAACTGTGTATTTAACTGTTACTTGATTTAAAAAGACGTTATCATGCACTGCTTTTTATGGTCTCCATTGTCATTGTGTTAATAGATGCCAGGAAAACATCACTTACGGGGTTCAAATAAACACCCCAAAAAAATTCGGCTCGCCGCTTCGCGGCTCGTGGACGATGCTCCGCATCGTCATTATTTTGGTCTACCCCCCCCCTTAGCAAAAAGCTAGATCCGCCCCTGAGTCATCCCCCCAGGTGTACGAACCTGTCTACGCCACTGGCCATAGGCCTATACTGTCACCGTTTTCTCGATTCTCGAAGACGAAGGCCATCGATGGCCTTGCATTCATATTTACCCCGGCTTAACAAAGCTACCAAACATTTATGAAGAAATTGATATCAGAGAAAAAGTTACTAACTTGTTATTTATTTGCCAGGAGAATTTTCCGTCCCTGTTCCTGTTTAAAATGGAGCTTGAACTTGAAGTCTGAGTCTGACTGTTTGCCCCCGGCTTGTCTAGATCCTGAATGTGACTCAGTAGTTCGGCCCGTATATACACGGCCGCGCGTCCCGTCGATCTAGCTGTACATATTTTGGCTTCACTGTTGCGTGCATTCAATATTTTTCGCTGCTTCCAACATGTATACCAAACTCACTGATCTCTCTATTAAGCTAGCTATGAAGGCACCGCTAACTACCCGGAAGCGTTATTTTTTTGTGCGGCACAGATTGGGGCATGGCGCGTGTTGAGCCTATACAATACAATACAAATACAATGAACATTTAGGGCGCCATTCCCATAAGGCTCAGAGCGCTAACATCAATAATATTATTGGTCTTTACTACATGTAGTAATTAAAGGCTATAATTAGATATTCCATATAAAATATTAAATTCAATTAATTAAATTAAATAATTAAACATAGAGGAGAATTCATGTAAAGAGATGAGTTTTCAGAGCCTTCTTAAAAATATCGATAGAGGCAGATTGTCTGATGGACATGGGGAGATTATTCCACCCTTTGGATGCTGCTACCGTGAAAGTCCTATCCCCGGCTTGGACACGTGTAATTGGATAATTTAGACGGAGGTTATCATTTGAAGATCTGAGATTTCTGCTTGGTGTATATAAAGTTAAACAATTAGACAGGTAATTAGGAGCTAAGTGGTGCAATGATTTATAGACATATAAGAGTAACTTAAAAATGATTCGCTGTTGAATTGGAAGCCAGTGAAGGGAATTAATTAATGGTTGAGCTGAATGACTTCTACCGACCTCAAACACAAGACGTGCTGCCCAGTTTTGTAGGCGCTGGAGACGGTATACATGTAACTTTGGAAGAGAGGAAAGAAGTCCATTACAATAATCAAGTCTAGAGAGAATTAAAGACCTTACAGCATGATGACAAGTTGATTGATCAATATATCTACGAATTCGTGATATGTTCCTTAAGTGAAAAGTGACCGTTCTACTAACATTGTTAATATGTGAATTCATACTCATATGAACATCAAAGAATGCGCCCAAGTTTTTAATTGTGTCTGTAGGTTTTACGGAAATATTTCCTATGGTGAGAGTTATGTCTGGCAATTTTCTGAAATTGTGTGGTGAAGCAGCAATAAAAAAACTCTGTCTTACTGTCGTTCAATTTCAACTTGTTAATGGACATCCAATTCTTTATATCACAGATGCAGTTTTGCAGTGACAACAATGCACAATCTAATTCACCACGTATTTTGGGATCAAATGAAACATATAACTGTATATCATCCGCATATACATGGTGTGACACATTATGATGCTGAGTAATATCACTAACCGGGAGGGTGTAAATTGTAAAACCAACAGGACCTACTACAGAACCTTGTGGCAGACCAAACTTGGAAATGATAGGCGCAGGCAATTCCCCTGCAATGTCTACTTGTGTTGACCAGCCATCGAGATAAGACTGGAACCATTTTAGGGCAGTGCCTTTGAAACCAATCCTCGTTGATAAACGAGAGACTAGGATATGATGGTCGATGGTATCAAAGGCTGCTGACAAGTCTAATAATACCACAAGAATTACTTTGTTTGAGTTAAGTGAAAACATAATATAATTCTTCACCTTGATCAGCCTATGGGAAGTACGTTCTTTCCCTTCTGAATAGTGTCTGCACGTACGTGAGACTAGTCATGTTCGCTAGCGCATTAGCGCTGCGAAGAAGTTTGACTATCCATCGCGAACTATGTGTTTAGATAACATACCTCTTCGTTAAGTTAGTTAAGTTTTATTGACTAATTATTGTGATGTTCTCCTTATTGACGTGCTGCCTCCTCTTCAGATTTCCAATTTCATTTTAATTGTTGATGTAATGATTTTCCACACGGTAGTGGATTACATGTAACACTATTACAAACAGACCTCGACTACTTATACTGTCTAGTGGTAACCCGACACATGCTCCGCCGACGATTGCTCCGCCGACATTTACTCCGCAAAACGCGACAATTGCTCCGCGACATTTGCTCCGCGACATTTGCTCCGCCGACAATTGCTCCGCCGACATTTGCTCCGCCGACATTTGCTCCGCCGACAATTACTCCGGTGACAAATGCTCCGCCGACAATTGCTCCGCCGACAATTGCTCCGCAAAACGCGATAATTGCTCCGGTGACATTTGCTCCGCCGACAATTGCGCCGCCAACAGTTGCTCCGCCGACATCTGCTCCGCCTGAAGCGACACTTGCTCCGGTGACAATGTTGATGATAATAATAATAACTAGATTTGTAATACTTGTTTTGAACAAGTATAGGTGGGCTGGTCTAACTAAAATTTGAGACAAAATAAAGGGCAAATTAAGATAGCTTATTGTCTCAGCTACAACATACTCGAAGTTCAGCGTAAGCTAAGCTAAAACGACGGAGATATTGCTCGCAAAAGACGGGAATGTAGAACCCAGTTTTAAAAATGTCATGTCCCATAGAGAATACACGCAAAAAGTGAAAAATTGATATTCCTCCCTTAATCGCAAAAATACGCCATGATACTTTTGTCAAAATGAAAAAATTGTGAAGGCTGCATTCGTAGAAGATTGTCTCAGCTAGAACATGTCAAAATTTGGAAGAAAATTGATCAATATTTACAGAGATACAATCAATTTTCAAAAAATATGCTGTCGTCATGATATGCAAATTGAAATTATGAGTTCGGGGGCCATTATGATGACGTCGTGAGTTAATTGAGGGTCAAATGAGACATGAAATCATATCTCCGATTCATACTCTATCAACATATGAAAAAAATTGGGGTCACCTTACATTCTAAAGAGCTACAATGGATTTTGTATGGGCATTATTTTTTCCTATATATGCTATGTATTACAAGAGCTCGCACGCACGGACATGTATCTTAAACGGACCCTCACTCCGTTATTAATGGTCAGAAAAAGGTGAACAAGGTATCAAAATGCTTGAAAAAATGTGCTCAATATGATGACGAAGACAATTTAGCAATTCTGTTTTGCAAAATGTCAGAACGCGCGAAAACACGCGCGCGCATGCACGTGTGCGAGATTTTTTATAAAATGCTTTAAATGGCCTAAAACGTATGCTAAATGATTTTAAGTTTTTTTTAGCATTTTGAAATTTTGCGCGCGCACCGACGCGCGGACGTACGCGTACGCGCGCATTTTTTTACCTTAAATTGACCGGACGGATATTGACCTTAATCATGATAAATATGAATGAGAAAAAACTTTTGGTTATGAAGATATGATCATGAGTTGATTTTCCGAAAATTTTACAAAATGGCGCCTAGATAACGTCATCAGTCAAGGTCAATGTTAAAAACGTTATTGTGCTTTGTACATATGCTTATACATATATATGTGTGCCAAATTTGAAGGCATTTGATTAAGCCATTTTCAAGTCATCGTGCTTACAAAAAAGTGGTTAGAAATAAGAAAAGTAAAGTAGATTTGTAATACTTGTTTGGAACAAGTATAGGTGGGCTGGTCCAACTAAAATTTGAGACAAAATGAAGGGCACATTTAAAATAGCTAATTGTCTCAGCTACAACATACTCAAAGTTCAGCGTAAGCGAAGCTAGAACGACGGAGATATTGCTCGCGAAAGACGGGAATGCAGAATCCAGTTTTGAGAAAAAGTCATGTCCCATAGAGAATACACGCAAAAAGAGAAAAATTGACATGCCTCCTTTAATCGCAAAAATACGTCATGATTCCTTTGTCGAAATGAAAAATCATGTTGAATGCATTTGTAGTGAATTATCTCAGCTAGAACATATCGAAAGTTGGAAGAAAATCAATCAATATTTACAGAGATACAATCAATTTTCCAAAAATATGCTGACGTCATAATATGCAAATTGGAATTTTGAGTTCGGAGGCCATTATGATGACGTCATGAGTTAATTGAGGGTCAAATGAGACAAGAAATCATATTTCCAATTCATACTCTACAAAATATGAAACAAAATTTGGGGTCACCTAACATCCTAAAGAGCTACAATGGATTCTGTATAGGCATGTTTTTGCCCATATATGCTATGTATTACAAGAGCTCGCACGCACGGACGTGTATCTTAAACGGACGCTCACTCCCTTATTAATGGTCAAAAATATGTTAACAAGGTATCAAAATGCTTGGGAAAATATGATGACAAAGAAAAATTGGCGATTCTTTGTTGCAAAATGCCAGAACGCGCGAAAACACGCGCGCATGCGCGTGTGCGAGATTTTTTATAAAATGCTTAAAATGGCCTAAAACGTATGTAAAATTAATTTGAGACTATTTTGATCATTTTAATATTTTGCGCGCGCACTGACGCGCGGACGTACGCGCACGCGTGCGTTTTTTGACCTGAAATTGACCGGACGAATATTAACCTTAATCATGATAAATATGAATCAAAAATGGCTTTTGGTTATGAAGATATGATCATGAGTTGATTTTCAGAAAAAATTACAAAATGGCGCCTAGATGACATCATCAGTGAAGGTCATAGTTGAAAACGTTATTGTGCTTTGTACATATGCTTATACATATGTGTGCCAAATTTGAAGGCATTTGATTGAGCCATTTTCAAGTAATCGTGCTTACAAAAAAGTGGTTAGAAATAAGAAAAATATTCTAACGAAAACATAAGGTGATCTGTATTATATACAGCCCACCTGATAATACATTACATTTATAATGCGCTTCATACAATGTTTCTAAACGCAAGAGAAAGAATAAAGGATAAGGATGTAGGAGGAAAAAGGAGTTACCTAGAGGAGTTAACAATAAGGAATAATAAAGGCGATTTTGACAAAATTATAAGGTGGTCTGTATAACATACAGCCCACCTGATAATAAAGGCAAATCTAACGAAATTATAAGGTGGTCTGTACGATCTACAGCCCACCTGATAATAAATAAATAAATAAACAAAGGCAATTCTAACGAAATTATAAGGTGGTCTGTACGATATACAGCCCACCTGATAATTACAAAAATAACATTAGTAACACCACCAACCATAATAATAATTGTTGTCATTATTATTGTGATACTGCTTCTAATACTACTCCTAATACATGTACTAGGAAGAAGGAGGGGAAGAGGAAGAATCTTATTGTTTATTTTCTGTATTATCGAGGCATACAAATGCACAGGGAGGTAAAAGAGGGAAAAGTAAGGCGACGAAGAGGGAGAGAGAGGGAGAGAGAACGAGAGGGGATAGCCTATGGCCCGGGTTCAAATTCAGTTCTCTTTAATTTATTTGACCCAGTACTGATGATCATAATTTTATCTACCATGTGATTGCCATGTGTACGCCACACCAAATAGCACTAGCTCATATTTTGTTATTGTTGTCAAGAACTTATTGGCATGCAGCCAGTAGATTTTCATCATGTGTTTGATCTTGTATTGAAAAAAAGATCAAACACATCATCATAATCTACAGAGTGCAACCAAAAAATTCTTAACAACAATTGAAATTTCTTTCAGGAAGCCTAACACTAAAAGCTGTTTTTGATTCAAAGAGCATCGTAGAGACGATGAACAAATAAGAATAATAATACATTCACTTCTATTTTCCCCGCCAAATAATCCGAACAAAAGAATCAACCGAGGGTAATCAACTGTTAAACGAATTTATCATGAGTCCTTGAAAAATTAATTAATACTGCTTGGCAAATATTATTGAAGAACAGCAAAGGCGAACACGATTGTCGCTACAATTCAGAAATCATTGCTTGCATTGCTTTTCTCTAAAAATTACCGTGAGATATCAAGCTACATAGAACTATGATCGACACAAAAGATATTGTCTTGAAAACAGTCAGAAACATTAGAACTTGAATTAATAAAACATAATGCAAATGAATAAGACTAGAATGAATAGGACACAAGTTAATTTCTACCATTTAAATCATCCAGTACCAAATACCTGAGCAAAATTCGAACCAGATGCATTTAATGGTAAACTTAAAGACAATGATTCATGACAATTGTCAATTGGCATGAGTTTATCGTCTAGACGTATTGCAAAAGATAATCAGAATAATAATGATCAGAATGATACCTCTACTATAGGGCCTAATTCTACATCTACTTTACTACGCTACTGCCACAATTATAATAATAATATATACTTATACTAATCGTCATCAAAATCATCATGTTCATATTCATCATAATGATAACAATAATAATGATTATAATAATTACAATAATAACTTATCTTAACGATAATAATCATGATAAGGATAATAATCACAATAACAAACATAATAATTACAAAAATAACATTAGCAACACCACCAACCATCATAATCATTGTTGTCATTATTATTGTGATACTGCTTCTAGTACTACTCCTACTACATGTACTAGGAAGAAGGAGGGGAAGAGGAAGAATCTTATTGTTTATTTTTTGTATTATCGAGGCATACAAATGCACAGGGAGGTAAGAGAGGGAAAAGTAATGCGACGAAGAGGGAGAGAGAGGAAGAGAGAACGAGAGGGGGTAGCCTATGGCCCGGGTTCAAATTCAGTTCTCTTTAATTTATTTGACCCAGTACTGATGATCATAATTTTATCTACCATGTGATTGCCATGTGTACGCCACACCGAAGAGCACTAGCTCACATTTTGTTATTGTTGTCAAGAACTTATTGGCATGCAGCCAGTAGATTTTCATCATGTGTTTGATCTTGTATTGAAAAAAAGATCAAACACATCATCATAATCTACAGAGTGCAACCAAAAAATTCTTAACAACAATTGAAATTTCTTTTAGGAAGCCTAACACTAAAAGCTGTTTTTTATTCAAAGAGCATCGTAGAGACAATGAACAAATAAGAATAATAATACATTCACTTCTATTTTCCCCGCCAAATAATCCGAACAAAAGAATCAACCGAGGGTAATCAACTGTTAAACGAATTTATCATGAGTCCTTGAAAATTTAATTAATACTGCTTGTCAAATATAATTGAAGAACAGCAAAATCAAACGCGATTGTCGCTACAATTCAGAAATCATTGCTTGCATTGCTCTTCTCTCAAAATTACCGTGAGATATCAAGCTACATAGAACTATGATCGACAAAAAAGATATTGTCTTGAAAACAGTCAGAAACATTAGAACTTGAATTAATAAAACATAATGCAAATGAATAAGACTAGAATGAATAGGACACAAGTTAATTTCTAATATTTAAATCATCACGTACCAAATACCTAAGCAAAATTCGAACCAGATGCATTTAATGGTAAGCTTAAAGACAATGATTCATGACAATTGTAAATTGTTATCGTCTATATAGACGTATTGCAAAAGATAATCAGGACAATAAGGATCAGAATGATACCTCTACTACTAGGCCTACTTTTACATGACTATACTATACTACTGCCATTGTAGAATATGCTGATAATACAGATGATAATAATGATATGACAATTATAACTAGACTTTAATTCGTCACTTTGACGAATTAGGTGATACGTATGCTATTTTTGTATCATGAAAGTGTGCCGATGATGATCTAATGATAATATTCATAAATACGATAATAAAGATATTGATGATGATGATTTTTTTTTTTTAAATGACGATGACAATGATTAAAAGTGGTATAGCGCCCCCTTCAGGTATTCCATAGACAGTTGTTATATGATTAATTTACTAAACAAGCTCAAATTTTCGCCTGATTGCAGAGCCTACCAATCATTGAACTGATATTTCGACGCACTACATACGCAACATAATGAACAAGTCTAGACTGGAATGTAGTATCATTCACCTCCCATAGGCATAAGACGCATATTAAGCAAACAATCTAATGACGTCATCAAAATGAATAAATATTGGTAATAATCTTGTGAAGAATTGTCTCAGCTACAACGTATCAAAATTTAGAAGAAAATTGATCAATATTTGCAGAGATACAATCATTTTCTGTAAATATGTTGACGTCATAATATCCAAATTCGTATTTTGTCTTCCAAGGCCATTATGATGACGTTAAAATGTACTTAGCCTAATGGCCAAATGAGAAATGAAATCATATCTCCGACTCATATAATCAAAATAAAAGAACAATCGGGGTCTAGGTGCATCCCAAAGAGCTGTGATGGATTTTGTGTAATCATGTTTTTGCCTATATATGATATGTATTACATGTGCTCGTGCGCACGGCAATTTATCTTAAACGGACGCGCATTCCGTTATGAAATATCATGAAAGAACAAAAAATTGCGTTTCTTTGTTGTGTAATGGCGTTACACGCAAAAACGCGCGTGCATAATTTTCGAAATTCTTTAAATGGCCTAGAACATACTCTGTTTTGATTAAAAAGTGAATTTGAACATTTTAAAATTCAGACGCGCGCGGATTTTGATGAGATATTATGTCGAACCTTGACCTGAAGTTAATTTGTTTTAAATATGGTTCAGTTTTGATGACTCGTTATGACGATATGATTAAAAGTTGATTTCGACAAGATAGCCCATAGGAAAGAAATGAGCCTGCCGCATACTCCTGCGGCAGACTTGCCGCAGATCTGCCGCAGACCTGCCGCAGACAGTCATCTTTTTCACATGGAAATTAGTTTTGCCGCAGACCTGCCGCAGACTTGCCGCATACTCTTTCAGTATGATGAAGAGTCTGCGGCAGGTCTGCCGCAGACCTGCCGCAGACTTTCCGCATACTCTTTCAGTATGATGAAGAGTCTGCGGCAGGTCTGCCGCAGACTTGCCGCATACTCTTTCAGTATGATGAAGAGTCTGCGGCAGGTCTGCCGCAGACTTGCTGCAGACCTGCCGCATACTCTTTGAGTATGATGAAGAGTCTGCTGCAGACCTGCCGCAGAGACTCTTCATCATGAATACTCTTTCATATCCAGTACGTGGCAATAAAGTATGCATGTAGAAAAACCAGTGATAAACTGAATGATACTTCATAATCGATATTGGCAATATCGATATTACCAATTAGGTAATACCAATATATATCGATATTACCAATTAGGTATATTCTATTCTCAATTGTATTAACTTCATCACATAGATCATTTGAAGTGTATTCAAGAGTAACATTTAAAGTGTCACAGGCTCGTACACATATATATACTAAATATGTATATTGTTTCTTGGTTAGTAATCAATATATCTATTGCTAAAACGTGAATGTAATTGTAACATGATCAGACAAAATAATCTATTGGTTAATAATGGCAAAAGGAAAATAGAAATCACAAAAATGATGTGCATTGTCTTAATTTGCTTAACAAATCATGATAAATGTATTTTTCTGTCACACGTGTAAAGTAATAATGAATATGCATGAGATGATTGGTTTCAATTGGCCCTATTAGACTTTAATGGGATTTCAATTGGACCAATCTGCCCCATTAGACTTTAAAAGGTTTTCAATTGGTTTCAATTGGACCAATTGAAGTCCAACTTCAGGCCAAGTGGGGTCCCATTAAAAAATTAATGGTGCATATGGGCCAATGGGCCCAATTGGTCAAATAGGGACAATCTGGACCAATTGAAACCTATTAAAGTCCCATTGAAACCTGTTAAAACCTATTGAGACCAATTGAAACCAATTGAAAATTCAATTGGTGTTCAATTGGTTTCAATTGGATTTTCGTCTTGGGTAGTTACAACAAAAAAGTGAGTTAGTGGGGCTGAAGATAAGATCACATATGGCACAACAAAAAAGTTTGAAACAGTCCGTTAATTCCTCAGTCTCCTCTTATGTAATAAATTCCTCTTATGGTACCAGTTGAACTTGAAGCAAATTGTTTGGTTTGACAGAAGCTAAAAAGACAATTAACAGTGCTAATTAACACAGGAATTTACAAGATCATGGGCTCAGCCTGCAACCTCATATGGTACTGCATGTCCTACAAAATGGCCGCCTATAGCCTTGCTTCAGACCGTATAATTTCCCACTTTTCTGTGGCAGACCTGCCGCAGACTGTTCCTGTGGCGTACTGGTATGCGGCAAGTCTGGAGCAAAGTTTCGCCCTGCCGCAGATCTGCCGCAGACTGTTCCTGTGGCATACTAGTATGCGGCAAGTCTGGAGCAAAGTTTCATCCTGCCGCAGATCTGCCGCAGACTGTTCCTGTGGCATACTAGTATGCGGCAAGTCTGCAGCAAAGTTTCATCCTGCCGCAGATCTGCCGCAGACTGTTCCTGTGGCATACTAGTATGCGGCAAGTCTGGAGCAAAGTTTCATCCTGCCGCAGATCTGCCGCAGACTGTTCCTGTGGCATTCTAGTATGCGGCAAGTCTGGAGCAAAATTTCATCCTGCCGCAGATCTGCCGCAGACTGTTCCTGTGGCATACTAGTATGCGGCAAGTCTGCAGCAAAATTTCATCCTGCCGCAGATCTGCCGCAGACTGTTCCTGTGGCATACTGGTATGCGGCAAGTCTGCAGCAAAATTTCTTTCTGCCGCATACTTCGGCATACTCTTTGCATACTATCTGCGGCAGATCTGCGGCAGGTCTGCGGCAGGTCTGCGGCATACTTTTCACTTTCCTATGGGAGCGCCTGGATGACGTCACGATGATTTTGAGTTACTGAAAAGTGTCACAATTCTAAGTTATGCTAATATTAATCATCATGGCAAGTTTCATGATAATGGCCTTATTCATTCATGAGACATCCTGCGAACAAATTAATGGCAGAATAATGAATGGGAATAATAATAACTTGAATTTGTCACTTTGACAATTTAGGTTATACGTATGCTAATGTTTTAAATAATGAAGAAAGTATTTTCACGATTTTATATTATCTTCTAAAATACTCTTCCTCTTCCCCCCCCCCCCCCCACACCTCTCAGGATATTATCGGTAAAATTGCGCTGCCGTCGGGAAAAAAGAGAAAAGGGGGAGGGAAAAAAGAGAGGGCAAGGGAAAGAAAAGAAAAAAGAAAAGAAAAGGAAAAGAAAGTAAGGCAAAGAAAGGAAAGAAAGGAAAAGAAAGGAAAGAAAAGAGAAGAAAGAAAGAGAAGAAAAAAAAGAGGGAGGAGAGGAAAGAAAGGAAAAGAAAGAAAAGAAAGAAAAGGAAGAAAATAAGGAAAAAGGAGAAAAGGGAAACAAAAGAAACGGGGGGGGTGTGAAAGAGAGGAGGGGGACGTAAGAGCCTGAGAAAGCAGGAGTGGGGGTAAAAGAAAGGGGGGTCGTTGGGTGGAGTCGTCTCGTCAAGAAAGCAAAAAAGACACGGGTAAATATGTTGCTGTGTCGGGTCAGCTGTATTTTTGCTCGATCCTCGTGTACTATATCAATGCAGAAGTTTGAAGTCGGTGAGATGTATATTGTCGGTCGGCCGACAATTTTTTTTTTCCCTACGAACTGTCACTTTGTATCCGCTGTGACGACTTCGAGAGTGACTACAACTACAATACTTGTATTTTTTCGAAGTTTCACTTTCCTGTAATATCAGCTAAACAAAATCAGAGATTTAACATTTTCAGGGAAACTAAATTCAAACAAGGATTAAGAGTCAACAACGATACGACGAATCGTCTTCCTTTCTCTATATTTTGATGAAACGCCAAAATTTCCGCGCTTTGCGCGGGAGGGGAAAACTTCATTTAGACGAGTCGAGAACGGTACAATAAATCGTCTTATTTTCCTAATAATTTAGGGAAACGTCTAAGCTTCCGCGCTTCGCGCGGGAGGCCTAACACCCCTAACGAGCGCGCTTCGCTTGCTCACTACCGCCCCTCCCTAAAATAAGATCCTAGCTCCGCGCCTGCATTAAAATATATAGCTATGATGTTGACTAAGTTGACAAAATAATTCGTATATTTAATATGTCGTCGAGGAAATTGATCATTTCCGCATACGCAAGTACTATAGATAGTCCATAGGAAAAACAATTTAGCCTTCGGCCCCGGGTATATAGGGTTATTTGTAGATATTGAGACACTTAATTTTGTCGGTAATTGGTGGCTAGTTTTGTCGGTAATCGTTGGCCTCTACACCCCCCCCCCCCCCACTGAAAAAGGTCTAGCGACGCCCCTGATACAATGTATTAGGTCATCGTGGAAGTTCTAGAAAGCAACAGGGGAGGGATCAAAATAAGCTTTGAAGGGCACTTATACGTAAAGAAGAGAACCTTTTCAGACGGGAAAATTAGATGGCAGCCTTTCTGCTTATTCCCATTTATACAAATCATTTTGTTGCAGTTTGATGTCAGTTCTTCACGATAAGCCAATTGCTCTTCTTCCGGTGGTTCCGTGAGTCCCTTAAAGTCAGTGAAAACAAAGTACTCGAATGAGACGGGGTGTTTTACACATTAATTTATATTTAGTAAAGCTACATACACTTAACTGAAGGAATGAAACCTATAGAAAACGGACTGGATATTATTGAAAATACTATTCTAAACAAGAATGTACTACATGTGCTACATTACGTTACAATTTCACGAGAGAAATAGAACTCGAGAGGGGAAGAAAAGAAGAAGTGATGAAAATGAAAGAAGACTAATAGCATGAGAGGAAAGAAAAGAGCTAAGAAGACAAGAAAAGGGTGTAAAAAGGAAGAGGAAGAGCAAGAGAGAGAGATAGCCTTGAGCTTTGGATCGGCCAATGAGTAATAAATGAAACAGATTTTGAGCGGAGTAATTATCTTTCGCCGGAGAACTTGCATAAGGAGCTAAAACTTGATGTTTTTTTAAATCAAACATTATGGGGAATAGCAAAAAACGGTTGAGCATTTATTGCACTAATTGCCAGAGGAGCATTCATGTCTTCCACGAGGCCGCACTTTTGGATCAGAGAGCAATTTAATTGTCGGCGGAGCATTGTCTTTTGCGGGGTACTTTTGGGGAGGAGCAACAATTATTGTCGTAGTAGCCTTTGTATTTTACGGGGCACTTTTTTAGCGGAGCAAATGTCGGCGGAGCAATTGTCGGTGTCACCGGAGCAAGTGTCGCTTCAGGCGGAGCAAATGTCGGCGGAGCAATATTGTCGGCAGAGCAAATGTCACCGGAGCAATTGTCACGTTTTGCGGAGCAATTGTCGGCGGAGCAACTGTCGTTCGAGGAGCATTTGTCACCGGAGCAATTGTCGGCGGAGCAATTGTCGGCGGAGCAAATGTCGGCGGAGCAATTGTCGGCGGAGCAACTTGTCGGCGGAGCAACTGTCGGCGGAGCAACTGTCGCGGAGCAATTGTCGCGTTTTGCGGAGTAAATGTCGGCGGAGCAATCGTCGGCGGAGCATGTGTCATGGAACCTGTCTAGTACGCACACGACCACTATTAGTCTGTAAATCAAGACCCCTTTTTAAAAAAAAGCCCCAATCAGTGCCGCATAAAAAAATAACGCTACCCGGAACATGTACTTTTTAACATTTTTTTTTCCGTAGGGGGGAGGGGCAGATGGGTCAGATCATATCCCCATCCATGAAATAATTCAAGGGGGTTTAGAAATCGATTTTTGCTCCCTAAACTAAAGGAACCCTCCTGCAAGAAAAATGAAAGAGCATATAGGCTATCACGTGTAATTAAAGTGTTTAATTTGCATTACAAGGACGTACACGTTAATTTTACCTTTTTTCTGGAGATGGGCCCCCTCCCCTGGTGCTCAAGAGGGGAGGGGGGGGGGGGTGCGATTTTTTCAAATTTTCGAGGGCCCCCCAAAAAAGTTAGTGCACACTACCCCATTTTCACAATTTTCGGGAGTGTTTTTTTTTTTGCATGCATATGGCAAACACTCGAAAAGTGTGCAAACTTTGACAAAATAGGACCCATTTTTAATGGTATTTTTGTTAAAGTGGGACCCATGTTTATTTTTTGTGTGTGAAAAAGTGACCCATTAGTGCGGCACACCCCCGTATGTCCTAATATGTGAGTAGCCCTACCCCCCCCCCCCCCCCCCCCCCCCCCCCCTTCGGGAACCGGGGTTATGTTGATTTTTATTGATAATTTGTTAATTTCAGTTATGCTAGTGAAGATATTTTATTTTCTTGGTAATTTAAGTTTATGTTAATTCATTTAACGATTTTTCTTTGTGTTAACGGCGCTTTTAAACTTTCATGTCACAATTAAGCCTTTCCTAGTTACAAATTATTTCGTACACCTTTTACAAATAATTGTATTTCAATAGTCAGAATGCGAATTGCATACATTACGTGTTGTTAGGTAGGACAAGCCATAATGTTTGTCTAATAAATGAACACAATTTGTAGGCATCAAATTCGAATATATTAGTACATTTCAGAGCCATGGGCACCGAAGCTTGCCAAAAGCTTGCCAAAAGCACTATCTTACCCAAAAAGCTGTCTATACATGTATTACAATAAATGAATGTCTACTTTCCTGACTACAATGGAATTAAAGATGTTTATTACATATAGCAAACCAATGTTTGTGAAAATATAGATGAGCAAAATCACCTAAGGGTTAAACAATGCCAATTAAGTACAAACATTCTAAATGTGAAACAAATCAAGCTTTTTTCAACAGGGCATGTATAATCTGTTCCTTTCCAAATAAATGTATACATCAATAAAAACAGATATCTACACTTACATGTACATGTAGGTAACCTATTATTATGCCCCAAAAAAGTTAGAAAAAGAACCAAAGGAAAAAGGACAAAATGAAATGAAATATGGCAAAGACATATTATCTGGACTATCATATTGTGACGCGGGACGCAAAACACCTTCTCAACAAATGAGTCTCAATAGAAATTGCTGCCACCACATGGTGATATAGGGACATGACCCCTGGATCAACTGAGGTTTCTCCAGTTGATCCCAATCTAAATGGAAAACTACGTCACAATATGAATTGTCTTTCCTTGTGACGTAACAATACGAGACTGCAAAAGAGTTAATTATGCATAGAAAATGGGGGGAAAAGGATTGCCCCTGATTGGCTAAGAGTAATGCGTGCCTAGTACTTTGAATCAGACACCATGCGCCCATGTTACAAATTAGGAGCCATTCGTCTTAGTGTGCTCCAGAAAACCCGACAGAATTCACCAAGATGTTCCTCACGATGCATTAAGCTTCTTGTAGATTAAAAAGGAACAAGTCAAGAAATACTGGTAAATATTCTGTACTTTGATACTCTGTCTAATTGTTTATTCCGAATAATCTCTCTTCCATCATAGAGCATAGAGCTGTATAATTATTATACAACTCTATGCCCTATCCTCATCTAGATGCTGAACAGGCGTTGATGAGTATCACCATAGAAGTAGAAGCTTGTCGCTACTCATTCGCACACCATTAGCACACGTGTATCAGTACTTGCACAATAACCATAAAGGCATTTTCTCGCACATGCATACGTTCGCTCCACACTACTCAGGGATACATGTAGGTACTACCACAGAGTACTCACTTAGCCTCTCGCTGCATAGTCTCGCATTTCCCTACTCTCTGTCTCTCAAACTTATCCGAGCTGGAATCAATGGCGTAATAGGGCCGTTTGCATCAAGCAAACTGTTGGCTAAATAAATCAATCTAAACTCATCATTTTCTCTCTCTCTCTCACATGATAATTGTAGTTACCTCTCCATCAACATCTTCTTTATCAATCAGGTCTACAATTATTGGTCAGGCAATTGCTTCAATGAATAATTCAGGAATACTTTGTAATAATAGGGATGTTACAAAAAAATTAAATCTCAGAATTCAAGCTCTTGCTTTATGCCATTAGACAGAGCTTGATCTTTTATTTGATGCCTCATTCATCGTAATACTAATAGCCCCACTAATAAGAAAGTTATGCTAATTTTAAACGCCCGGAAATCATGTATGTATTTAATTGCTTTGTTTTTCTTTGTTTTTAAACCAAAAGTTGTGATCTCAAATGTGACCGAAAGATTCTATTTCATGACATAAAATCGCCCCAAAATGTATGTAAATACACAAAAACCGCTAATCGGGCCGTCATTTTTGCATGACATTTTCACATTCCTCATCCAAAAAAGCATATTTCTAATCGATAGATTTTGCTGAAATTTCACCAAAAGCAAATTCACATGTTAACCAATCATCCTAGATACTTTTTTTCAAATCCTGTAGGTGGGATCAGGGTACAGAATGGCACTAAACACGGCTCTTGTGAAACAGTGCAGCAAAACAAACTGCCGAAAACATAAATCATAAAAAGTTTAGTATGAAATGAAAGATAACAATGTCATTCAACGATGGTAAAGATTCAACTTATGTACAACTGCAGTATTTACGATTGCTTACACATGTTATAAGCGTGAACTAGTCTAGGTTACATGGTATCTTAATCCACTTTTAGTACAAATATTTATAAGTTATCTAAATTACGTTCCAACGTTTCTGTCTTTATTCGATCCTAGTTCCCAAGTCAGTGTTAACTCTTCTTTTCATACTCATTATCCCCTTGGCCTAAACCGTGTTGTTGCGACCAGCACTTAAACACATCCTTTCGTATATCATAAAACCTCGCTTCTCAACTTGCCAACACCATTTCTCCCCTCCTGGGCATACCTGAACCAAACTTTCCCATCTTAAAACGTAGTCACTACCTTCTGGTCAGTGCTACTTTCAGAAACCGACGCTTAATAGAAACTGGCTTCTCCCAGAAACTATGTCTAAAGAAATCTTAACGAGGGAACAACTCTCTAAATCTGAACCATAACTTCTCAGAGTATAACTCTAAATTCACATATATATATAATGTAATTACTAAATCAATGCATGGCGGTGGACTAGCTGGAAGAAAAGAGGGGGGGGTCAACTTCCAAGTCCTCTGATCTTGGTTCTAGTACCTCACTGACTGATCATCAAAACTGAAAGCAGTCTGATAACATGTTCATCTAAACAGAAATGGCATCCTGTTTTCTATGTGTTCATCTAACAGAAATTGCATTCTGTTCTGTAGCCAAAATCATCTGACTGATCATCAAAACTGAAGGCGTTCTGATAACATGTTCATCTAACAGAAATTGCATTCTGTTCTGTAGCCAAAACCATCTGACCTGATATCCTGAAAAGGGGGAGGGGGGGGGGGAACTAGTGACACCGCCTAAGACTAAACATGCATTGATCATGATATCTAGTAAGCATTTATGAATACATGTACTTCAATTTCGTACACATTTATGACCGAAAGGTCTGAACTTAGAATATTTCCTAAGGTAACAGTTACCGATAATAATTAGAATATTTTAATAGTGCAAGTGACCGAAAGGTCTACACTTGTTATATTTTTAGAGTAACGAGTGACCAAGATTCACTCTAAGAGTATTTGTCTTAGTAGTAAATAACCAATGACCGAAAGGTCTTGACTTAGAATATTTCTGAAATAACAAGTTACCAAAAGTCTACACTTAGAATATTTTAAGGTAACAAGTGACCGAAATTCACTCTAAGAGTATTTGTCTTGGTAGTAAATAATCTAGAATATTTTTGAAATAACAAGTTACCAAAGTTTACACTTAGAATAATTAAGCAGTGCAGGTTACCGAAAGGTCTACACTTAGAATATTTGTATGTATATTCTACAAACACATTGAACAAGGTAAAAGTTTATGTATAAAGGCACTTTTGAGACACACTTCACTCTTCCAGTTAGCTTAGTCAGAAGACTAAAATTTAAGATGTCAAAGTATTAAAATATTAAAATATTAAAGTGTGAAAAATCCATCAATTTCCAACCAGTAAAGGTCTGAATAAATAATGCCAGGGTCCCAGACCCTGCAGTTCGAACGAGGACATATGTTCCTCCCACACATGTTGTTCAGTTCTATAATAAATAATTATATACAAGGATGCAATGAATGATTTGTCTTTTTTTGTCTAAGTCCTAGTATCAGAGCCAAAACGGTGACACTTAGAATATTTCAGAAGTGTAAGTAGACTCTAGTGACCAAAAGGTCGACACTTAGAATACTTTGGACATTTCAACATATTTCAATAAGCACACAATAATTCCAGAATTCAGTCTGAAAATATCACATCATACACTTCATACATCAATATTATTATCGCCATTAGATATGAAAGTACTGAAGAACTATATCAGTAATTATATTACCAACGATCCAAATCTAAAATCTGAATTTGTATATCAAGTTCAATTTCCTCCTAAAATCCCACATTTAGATAATCAATTCATTAAATCAGTAAGAACTGCATTCCATATTAATATGTAATCTTCCCTTTAATTATTCCTATTTAATTTGAATACAATTGGTACTTACAATGCTTCTTTGGGTGAAGGCTGAGAAGAGAATAAGAATGAATTGAGAACGTCCGAATGGTCTTGCAAAATGGCGATCTGAGAACTTGTGCCAAATTTGTGTCTCCCGCCCCGTATTTATACCCCTCCAATCCGGCAACGTGATTGGTCAAAAGTTCACACATATTTACGCGCCACTTTTAACCAGGTCGACGACCGGCCAGATAACCAAAGATCCTCTGAATAAAATAGCACCCTCTACGTCACATTCAATGCAACTCAAAATCTCTCGCGGGAAGTTTAAAAGGTAAATTCCTGAACGCGCATACATGTACATTATATCTCACAAGAATAATACAAATGGTTACCAAGGAAATCTAATACTATGAGAAATACCAAAGGTGAGTACCTGCTTCCATAACATTATATACATGTATGTGTATTTCTTGAGCATTAAAGTTTAAAAAGGTGACATAAGGTGTCTCACTTTAAGAGAGGAATTTCAGTCCCACACATTGTACTTGGTGTGGTAAAATGATCCATAGAAAGTTTATTTATCAATCCATATCCATATGAAAGATAAACATGTATATTTTATTTACCCACCAATTGTTTAATTAAAAGAAAAAGTAGAGGGGTGGGGTCCAAAAACCCCACACTACCCCCCGCCTTTTAAAATTCGCTGTTCTCAGCAATAAAACTTATTTTAGATCCTATTTTTAAAAAAATGTACATTTATGAGGGAATCGGTATAGATCTAGACCTATATACAATAATAAATACATCAATAAGAAATACAAAATATTAAACTAATAGCTCGTCGTGAGGGTAAAAGTGGGACGTCTTCTTTTCCTGTAGTATGCTTTTCCCTCCCACATTTACGAAGGTTTCTGTGGTCACGGAAACGCACTTGAGCTGGGTAATACCGAATTTGGGGGATTTCACATGGCAAGTGAGCTCAAAGTCGTTCTTGCTCTCTTTGACGATGGCCATCCTTAAAGGTGGCACCACCTGTTCCTCGTCACTATCACTCAGCTCTGCCTCAGTCTCGGTCTCCATCTCCTCCCCCTCCGACTCACTGGCCTCCACACTCAGCTCTGCCTCCCTGGTTTGCTTCCCCTCTTCGATTTCCCTTGCCATTCTTCTTGCCATCTCCCTCCTGTTTCTCTCCTTCTCCTCTCTTGCCTTCTCCTCCTCTCTTGCCTTCTCCTCCTCCCTTGCCTTCTCATCCCTTGCCTTCTCCTCTCTTGCCTTCACCTCCTCCCTTGCCTTCTCCTCCCCCCTTGCCTCTTGTCTGCTTCGCTTCTGCTTCCTCTCACTTTCGTCTCTCTACGGGAGGAATCGAATCGACGCGATATCGTAGCGGTTGTGCTTGGTCTCCCTTCCCTTCAACTGGTGCTGCCTTTTTAGGTGACGCACCAGATGACCCTCTTCCTCCGACTCGTAGTCACATTTTCGACACTGGTATGTGAGGTCCGAGTCATGACTTTGTTGTAGGTGTCCCTTTAGCTCTGGGTATGTGTCGTATTCAAGGGTGCATTTCCTGCAACGGGGCATCTGTTTGAAAATATAAAAATATTGAAAGACATTTAAAGATGAGGGTTTATTCTTCAGTGTAACGTTTGGGAATGTGCTTGACTCTCTCGGGATTTCTTCTAGATAATGGTGGTTGAGTCCAATCTTTCATAGCAAGACCCTCATAAGCTTTTAACCTATCTAAGTGCACCACTTTAGGTTTGCATTTCCTACTTTGTTGGATCCTATATACTACATCAGACATCTTGTTAGTGATCATGTATGGTCCTGTCCATTTAGGCATGAATTTGGGGCATACACCTTTTTCCTATGTACTCCACTTAGCCATACCCAGTCCCCTGCCTGAAAACTTCTTGATTGGGTGTTTCTGTCATATGTTTTGACTTGTCGCTCAGCACTCAGCCGTAACTTCTCTCTCGCAGCTTCATGTACATCTTGAAGCTCCTGACGTAATTCAAATGCATAGTCTGTTTCTTTTGTTCTTTCAGGAGATGGAGATTGAACCAAGACATCAAGTGGCAATGGGATTTCTCTACCCATCATCATCATTGCTGGAGTTTCACCAGTTGATTCCTGAACGGATGATCTATATGCCATCATTGCAAGGGACACTTTCTCATCCCAGTCCTTCTGATTCCTGTCTGGGTCGAGTATATGGAGGCAACAGTGCACACTAAGGTATGATTGAATCGTTCTACAAATCCATCTCCCCTAGGGTGTAATGGGCATGTCCTTGTCTTCTTTATACCTATTAACTTGCATACTTCTGCCATGACGTTGGATTCAAAATTGCGGCCTTGATCCGTGTGCAATTCTTTGGGTATGCCAAATCTAGAAATAAACTCTTGGACCAGTACTCTAGTTACAGTAATTGCTTCTTGGTTTGGCAGAGGATATGCTTCTACCCACTTGGTAAAATAGTCTCCTACTACGGGGACATATTTGTTTCCTCTCTCCGTGGAGGGCAAAGGGCCTAATATATCAGCTGCAACTCTCTCTAGGGGGGCTCCAACACGATATTGTTGCAACGGGGCTCTTGCCCTCTTAGGTGGGTTCTTCAGTTTTGCACAAACATCGCATTTCCGGACCATTGACCGTACATCTGCTGTTAGTCCAACCCAGTAATACCGTTGTTGAACTTTGTGTAACAGTTTGTTCATTTCAAAATGACATCCAGTGTTAGAACTTTGGGTCTCAAAGCACGTGGGAGTACTATCTTCCAATTGATCTGTTTTCCATTGTCTGATTCTCATCTCCTAGTCAGCACTTCATCCTTGACTTCCAACAAGTTCCAATTTATCCAATACTTCTTAGTGGCGGTAGAGAGGCGGGATACATCCTTCCAGTCAGGCCTATGTTCGTTCTGCTCTTTCCAATGTAGTACATGTTTCACATCAGGATCCTGTAGTTGGGCTCTTCTAATGTCATCATATGTAATAGTCGGTGACAACTGTATTGCTCTTATCCTATCAGTTATTTCGTCCTCTAAGTTCATTATGGAAGTCATTGTTAACATATAGGTAACATGGTAACCCACCTATTTGAAACACATGAATAGAAAACATTTAATTTCTGAAAAATGTTTAATTCTACTATTTACATCATTTATGCATTTACTTATTCATTATTGCAGACGTCCTCAGCTTGACCATTGTCGACAAGGGCGGCGTGAGAGGCAATCAGCATTACAGTGTTGTCTTCCTGCCCGGTGCACAAGGGTGAGTCTATACTGACTGATAACTTCTAACGAACGTGCCAATTGTCCTTCTGGGTTCTTGAAGTTAAATAACCATCTCAATGCTTCATGGTCAGTACGAACGGTTATATCTTGACCATACAAATAGGGTCTGAAATGTCTAAGGAAATAGACGACGGCGAGCAGCTCCCTGCGTGTCACGCAATAATTTTGCTCTGCCTTGCTGAGAGTTGTGCTAGCGTATGCAATCACTCGTTCTCTTCCTTCTTCCTCTTGCGAAAGCACAGCTCCAATTGCATCTTTACTTGCATCAGTGTCTAGCAGAAACTTGCCAAGATTGGTGCTGTGGTCAATTTGCTTTTCAAAGCTTGAAGAGCAGTTTGACATTGCTCTGTCCAGACAAAGGGTGTTTCCTTTTTGGTTAGTGTCGTCATGGGTTTGGCTACATCAGAGAATTTGTGAATGAATCGGCGATAATACGATGCCAGTCCAAGAAAGCTTCTGACTTCGGTAACAGAAGTTGGGGTGGGCCAATTTCTCACAGCTTCCGTTTTGGATGGGTCGGTGCTCACTCCCTCTTCTGACACCACATGACCGAGGTACAGGACTTCTCGTCGAAAAAGGTGACACGTCTTTGGCTTTAGTTTCAAATTTGCTTCTCTAAGTCGAGTGAACACGGCCTCTAATCTTTCCACCACTTCTTCCACGGTGGAGCCAAATACTATCACGTCATCTAGGTAGATTAGAAGGCTTTTCCACTGCATTCCAGCAAGTACAGTTTCCATCAGACGTTCAAACGTTGCAGGGGCATTACATAGCCCGAATGGCACGACCTCAAATTGAAACAGCCCACCTGGCACTACGAAGGCTGATTTGAGTTTTGCATCATTATCAAGGGGTACTTGCCAGTAACCGGCTGCTAAGTCCAAAGTGGAAAAATATTTCGCACCAGCCAGACAGTCGATTGACTCATCAATTCTTGGAAGGGGGAAAGAGTCTCTAACTGTTTGCTTATTCAATTCCCTGTAGTCTACACAGAACCTCTTGGAACCATCTTTCTTGTCTACCAGTATTACTGGTGACGACCATGGGCTTGCCGAATGCTTGATAACTCCTCTGTCCAACATGTCTTGTACCTGTTTCTCAATTTCCTCCCTCTGTCCCATAGGCGGGCGTCTTGGTCGTTGTCTGATAGGGGCTGCACAAGTCGTATGTATTGAGTGAGAAATCTTGTCGGTCCTACCCAGATCATGATCGCCCTTGCAAAATACATCTTGGTACTTTGTCAGCAATTTGACAAGTTTAGGTTGGTCTGAGTTTAGTTGCTGATGTTCGTCTGTGATCTACTAAGTAAATCGTTGAGAAATTCTGGTACTTCTTTGAATACATCAACCTGTCTCACTTGGGGACATTCACTCCTTCTAATGCAACGAATTAGCTCCCCATTGCAGTTCATCTCATATTTGTCACAGTTGATGATGCTTCCAGTCCGTGAAAGAACATCCATTCCAAGAATGCCTTCATTTTCAATGTCTGCTACTACAAGTTCAGTATCTAGATGGGTGCGACCAATTTCCATATCAATGTTTAAACTTCCATGCACTGTTATAGGTGTACCATCTGCTTGCTGTAGCCTGACATAAGTTGACTGTAATCCAGATTTGATTTCTGATAGTCTTCCATGCACTTGATTGTTCAAAACGGTAACCATGGCTCCCGTATCAATAAGAAATAACACTATAACACCAAAAATTCTAATAGGAACAAACATGCCATCTTGATTTTCATGTATGGTACAAATTGCATTAGGCAAATCCACTTCCGAATTGTCTCTTATGCCCTGGGGCCTTGCTGGGGGCGTGGCCGTCCCATGGCCCATTGGGAAGGCCTGTTGTCGTTTCCCTGAGTTTGATTTTTGTTAGGGCAGTCTCTGATAACATGTCCTGGTTCCCGGCAGAAATAACAAACTCCATTGTTACTGCCAACTTTAGGATTAACCGTCAACTTTTCCATCATTGTTGTAAGTCGTTGCATACTTGACTTTAATTCTTGAATCTCTCTTCTTGTCTTCTCATCTACAGGAACTGGTTCAACCTTGTTGTCCATTGAGCGAATCTGACGAGCCGGCTTGAAACGATCTCTCACCCTCTCTGACTTCATGAAGGATTCAGTGGCAAGAGCAGCACGGATAGCCTCATCAAGAGTTGTTGGATGTGCTCGGAATATTCCCGCTCGGATTTCCTGCTCTTCTATCGCATCTGAAAAATGTCCTCTAGCAAGGCGCTCTCTGGCGTCGCTATTCAATTCCGGGTTAGCCAGACTTGTCAAATCGCGGATTGCTTGTCCCAGCTCTTGCAATGATTCATCTTTACATCTTCGTCTCATTCTCAACTCAATGAGAAAGTTTTCAGCGTTCTCTCCTGGACCAAATCTTTGTCCCAACTGACTTGCCAGTTTACTATACGTAATTCTCTCATGTGGAGCCAAACTTCCAAGTACTTTCAGTGCCGGACCATGCAGTCTAGTTGCCAGATATTGTCCCGCTTCCAAGTCACTCCAACCATTGAAGTTCATACACACTTCAAAGTGTCTTCGATAGTCCAGCCACGGCATTTTACGGCCAAACTTCTCGGGTAGTATATCTTTCCGGAAAGAGGTTCGTCTTGTGCGACCTACCACCTCAGTTGGGTCCCTACTATCAACATACTGAGCATCTAACCGAAACTCCTGTGACGTGTACTCTTGTCGACCCTCTTCTGGAATGGAATCGCCAAACCCTCCAACATGTACTACCACTTCTGGGTCAGTCACATCATTGGCCCAACGCTTTGGACTATCAGCACCACTAACGTGCTCAGCTTGGGGATTTACAGCAACGTTTTTGTTTTCTAAGTCCATTATGACCTAGATGAAAGAGAAAATGGTTTCTCTTTCATTCAGTATTTTCGTATTTTTGTTTTAACTTTTAGCAATTTTGCTAGTCAAGTGTGTCTCTTACAATGTATAGAAATAAGGTTTCTAATTTGTGCCATACTTAAGTTACATACTTTACATGTATAGCTTAATAAGGTACAATAATAGTGTTACAAAGTAATATAATATTCTTAATTCTACTATTTATATTTCTCTACTGTAAAGCAATGCCTGACCAACACTCATCTCCTATAATTATATTCAACAAAAATATTTGATATTATTTAGCCATCCCACCGCTCACTATTGTCACACTTTCTTCTCGTAGAACTCACATCACCCCCATTCTCAAAACACTTCACTGGCTCCCAGTATGTGACCGCATCATGTTTAAGTTGTTGTTGCTAGTTTTCCATTCCTTGTATGACTCTGCTCCTTCCTACTATATGAAGTTTATTGTTAGGTATATGCCTACACGACATCTTCGTTCATCTCAATCCTCCTTATAAGTTGTCCCTAAGACGCTCAGTTCCTGGGGGATAGAGCCTTTTATCATTCTGGTCCGTCCCTTTGGAATAAGCTACCACTTAGTATTCGTAGCTTAACAGCCCTCAATGACTTCAAAGTTGCTCTAAAAACGCATCTCTTTCTAAACAGTTCTTTTTAATAATGATAATTATAAGTGTGGCTTAATAATTTGTGTTGTTTCAGTTTACCTTTACTTTATTTAACAAAGTGATATGTTCGTGATTGTAATATGTACAGCGCCATGAGCGTCAGAGCCTGTCGGATACCGGCGCTATATAAATATCCATATTATTATTATTATTAGCAAAGTGAGATATTTTTTATTTCTTATATTTTGTTCGGTATATTGTGACGGCGAATTCACTCGCGAGACTTGCCCCCTAGATTTTATGCACTGAAAAGTGTAATTTGGAGAAGTGGTGTCAGCCCTCTGGTTGAAATGTGCCAGTGCTCATTTAATATTTCTCTCTATAATATAAATCTCTCTTTCTCTCCCATTGTCTTCTTCTATGTATCTTCTCAACAAAAGTCTTTTCTCTGATGTTTGTCTGTCCATAGGGTTACGGTTAGATCTCACCATATATTACTCTTTAATATCCCTCTTTCTGAATATTACTCTCTCTCTCTTTCAATCTCTGTATCCATGTCCTTTTACTGAATTCCTTCGTCTCTTTCTTTTTCTCTCAATTCATTTCTCTACACCTTAATCAATCGTTACCTTTGTATACAGGTCTTTCTTTTTCTATCAATATATCTTCATATTTTATTGATCGCACTCTTTCTTTCTTTCTTTATTACTACGTTGTAGTGATCCATATGCTTAGTGGAGCAATTTTCGGAGGGGGGGGGGGGGGGGTTGTAGGCCCACTCCAACGTTATAATTTCCACTACTTAAACATACAACCAAGACTTTGGGAATTTATTTTTCGTTGGGGGTGAATTAGGGTTGGGTTTCATTGGACCAATTAATGTAACGTGTATATGACCGAAAGGAGGTAGGACCATTCATTTAGAACTATTTTTTATTATTAATAGTGATTTTAATATATATTCAGAACTAACAAATTAATAAAATAAAAAAAATAATGAAAAATTTAATTATGATTTTTCATGACAGATTATTTAACACTCCCTAATGGACACATACAAACAACAGCAAACTGGTTCATTGAGGGAAGACCAATATTTATTTATTACAATAATAATAATGGTTACATATTACATTGCAGAAACCTACGACAGATGAATAATTCAAAATCATTTTTGTTTACGAATTCGTATTTCAGATAGTGTCTTATTCTATTTTTAGAGTTAACTAAGCTTTTTTGAAATAGATACAGTAATTGGAAACATATTTTGAAGCTATCGGTGCCATGTTTTTAAAGACGTTTGGAACGTCACTTAAGTGCTAGAATGCTTATTACGGGTTGTTTGCATTGGATTAATGTATGCAAATGCCGTGACTGGTATAATACAAATTTGGTTGATATAAATCAGTTTTAGGAAATTGTATTTTAAATTCTGTAACATAAATATGAGAATGAATGAACAATCAAAATCGAAGAACAATATCAATCATGCAACAAGTATTCTAATCAAAGACGATTCTCAATAATGCCAATTTGTACGGAATAGTTTGAATTTGGTATGTGTGGATGAAATCGTGCATCAATTGAAAATGCCACTGTTAAGAATCATGGTTATAATAAGGATCTTTCATATGTACTCATGTTTCAGAGATGCTTTAGATAATATATATTGATGAAATTAATGCTCAATTCCTCCTATTCCCTTTTCTCTATTTTTCTGTCTTGGAAGGCGTTTTGAATTTTAATACATGGGCCTTTCTACCTTTAATGCAATTTTTTTTCTTTAAAAAAAAAAACAACAAGTATAATAACCTTTTAATATACCATTTTAAGATCTTTATATAATGAAAAATAAATTTGCACTAGATAATCATTCTACTCAGGTTTCAGAGTGGAATTTTCTTGTTAATCCAAACGTATCTAATATTGTGTTTAACTTGATAAGGGCTTCATTTAAAAGCACACATTGCTTCCTGAAGGTCCTGGCCTATTATGTACTCTGTGTTTATCATCTGTACTTGATTTCTTTTTTAATGATGCCAAATAGATTGAGTTGATTTAATTGAATTTTCTTCAAATGATACTAATGTCACAATAGAATAGATGATTCCGTATTGTCTGGTCTTTCTCCTCATTTTTCAATGCTCAGGGTACTTCTAGGCTACAGTCGTGTTATCTGAAATAGAATTCGATCCAATCAATTATATTAAAAGTAACAGTTATTTCTTATTTTTTTATATTAGCAATATAAATCAAATTATATAATGTATTTTGTTCTCATAATGATCGATAACTGTTATAGAGCATATTAACACGAAGATAGAAGGCGTAATGTAAGCCGAGTTAGCATAAGCCTGTGTGGGAAATGGGGATATACACCTGTTTAAAAACAAGACAATATAAATATACATGTAAGATCGAAAGGAGAGAATGATGAAGAATAAGAAAGGGAAAGAATGTGGTAAGAATTTAGAGTAAAGAGGTTGGAAAAAGTTCGAAAGGCTGGAGGAAGAAATATTTACATAAATTATAAATGAAGAACACAATTTCATTCTCACTTTACATTTAAATTGGGGGTCGGGAACAAACAATTTTAATATTTGAACTATTCCTTCTTTAATTTTAAAAATGTTGGGGATATTGGCAGCTGATTTTATCATAAATGGTTTACTCCTCGATGCTAAAAATGTAACTGTATTATCTGTCTGCTTTTTATTATAATAATTTACGCCTTTAAATTTGGATTACTAGATTGAGATTTGGGGTGTTATGGGGGAAAAAGGGTAGGGGAAGTGAGAAAGAGAGAGATAGTTGGTACTCGCGTGGGCGTGTATGTGTGTGAAAATGAATGAAAAATTGTGCGTTTTTTGTGTTGGGCAATTTACTACTAAAAAAATATTTATAAAATAATAACATCATCAATAATATCGCTTATCTAGGAACGTTATCATGAAAGTTATCATATTCTTAGTGCATGACCGCTAATAAACTTACCGTTCATAATCCATAATAGGCATAGATACTATAGGATAGTTGTCGAGTTCCAAGCTGAATTTAAAAAAGTAGAGAAACATGGCATATAGTATTAGATAATTATAGTTTTCGTTGTTCAAATTTTAATTTTCTAACTCTTCCTGTCCCTGCATTGAACCATTCCAACACTTTCCAGACAATGAAATGGGTACTGACGCAGATATTATGTACAACTAGGAATAGGGTTAAATATGAAATGATTCTAAAAATGAATGATTGAATGTTAACAAGAAATAAGTGCCAGATTTGCACTCAGTTAAACAATCCATCGTTTCATAACGTGTAATTACTTGAGTCTCCATAGACTGACGTAATGTTTGCACTAGAGTCCAAGCCTAAAACGTTTTTATGCAGACCAATATTCGTGATTTAAAAAAAAAATAGTTAGTGCTCCCTAAAGCATAAAATATTATCAATACATTAGTGCTATCCGAACGAATATACCCTCACCCATGAGCCATTAAGAAGAATCATGCAGATATCATACAGTTTTGGAGGATTTGTCAAAGTGTGTATTTTTGTATACGCACTTTATACTGCGCAAAATTATCGTCCCGGTTGTACGTAGCTGAGCTACGATGTATGATAGAGGGCCAATGAATTTCTTCCTTCAGGGTACCCTTTATTTCACCTGGGTAGAGAGTGGTAAACAATACTGTCTAATAAACACATGTGTGGCGTTAACAGACCTTTCAGACTCCCAAACCCGGGAACAAGTTAGTGTTGATCACTGTCTCAGTAATGACCTATTATACAAATATACACTGCCTTGAGAGGTTCTGGTTAAAACTATGCGCAAGAGGTGACTCCAATAGTACTATTTGCTGAGGGACGCAGCCCCGAAGCAAATGGTACTTTTGAAGTCACCGAAGGCATGGTTTATTTGTTTTATATCCTGCATCAAAAATTTATTTAAAAAAAATAAAAATAAAAAAATAAATTTTTGGAAAAACAAATTTAGAACAAAAAAATGTCAATTTTTATCTAAAAAGATTTAAAATATTTTGTTTTCATTAAATTAAGATTTGATAAAAAAAATTTATTCAATTAAAAAAAAAAAACGTTCACTTTTTTTTTTCAACTCCCAAATAGTAAACCCAAATAGTACTCTCATATAGTACTTTCTAAAAATAGATCAAATATTTCTGGTCATGTGACGAGCTCTCAACCAATAAAAAACCAACAAATTTTAGATGCAGGATATAATACTTAATAACTGTTCCTATTACTATCACAAGTACTATTGCTATTGCTATTACTAATTATTACTGTTACCCTTGTAATGACTAAAATATAATAAATAGTACAATATACAAGTCACATCATCTTACAATTTTCTTCAAGCTCGCAATCCTCCCCATAGAATGCTGGAGGGCAGAAACAGGAGTAGGAGCTACCGAATGCATGGCACGATCCTCCATTCATACACGGATTAGACGCGCAACCGTCGATTTCTGCGCAAACAAATATACACAAACAAATGATAAAGAATGGAATGATAAATCATTAATATTCATTGGATCTTATTGAACCATGCAGGGCAGCCATACTTGATACTTGATGAGGTAATCCCTGAAGCAGCTTTTCCAAGCTATACTGGGATGGGATGTGTTGTGACAGCAGGTGAAAGTGCAGACTACAAAAGGGTGTACAATTTCTTTATACAGTAAAACAGTGACGTGCAAGTAAAAAAAATCATGCTGCTATATATGGTTTACAGCATTCTGGAACCTACAGGAGGTTCCAACCCTCTGATGACAGGGAGGGCGATCATCTGGAAAGCAGCAACTGTTGGGGTAGTAACTGCAGTGGCTGGTAGTTGATTCCAGATGCGAATGGTGCGGGGGTAAAATAGGAGTCTATTGTTGCCACAGGAACAGAGAGCTTGAGTGTGTGGTCTCTTCTGCTGATGTATGTAGCTTTAGTTATGAGGTGAGGAAGACAAATGTTGACTAGCTGGTGGTGTATTTTAAAGAGCATGGTGCTTTGTGCCATATACCAGTATCAATGCAATTACCTCTCTTCCTGCGAGCGCTGCAATTATTAACATAGCAGTAGCCAGGTATTCATTTGCACATGGGTAGAGGGTAGCAAATATGGATGCCGGGCTGGAATTTGAACCCTCAACACAAATTTTAAGAAATTCATAGACGATGGATTGAAAAATTAATCTAACCATCACAAAGGAATATAGATGTACTTTACTCTAGCCCGATTTCTACATTAGAAAGATAATAAAGATTTTCATTCTAATAATTTATGAACAATTTTTAGGTAAAGCCTCGGTCACAAATGCCATTACGAACTGCTACAAACGCCGTACGAACGATTTTAAGACAATGAAAATTCGGGAAGACAATGGAAAAACAGGGAGATTCGTACGAAATTATCGTTCGTACGAAACTTTGTGGCTGTAGCATAATACTCAACGGAACGCATGACCCTTCCTGCAAATTCGCATAATAGTTCAATCGATTCAATTCAATTCATTTTATTTGCACATTTGATTGGAAAAAAATCGCACTATTAAACATATACAATACACAGTAAATTCCAACGAATAACACAACAGAACAGAAGTATCAAAATGTGGGGGGGGGACAAACAATGAAATTAAATACTATGAAATAGTCAACAGAAGCTATGCCTTCCTTCAAATTTGCCTCCAGTATAGCAAACAGGTTTCCTGAAGATCTTATATTTGAGGAGTACAGGTATATTTCTGTAGCCTAGCATAGCCGGGTAATGTTGGAGCGCCTTGAGGACCTTGCAAGGTCGGTACGTGCGCTATATAAGAATCCAATATTATTTTTTCTTTTTTTCTTAATGCTTGGGTTATTTTGGCCTGCGAATTATTTCTCCTTGTCCTCTTTGGAAATTTCAAAATTAATTTCTGTTTTGAATTGGGAAACCATTTCATCAGTGAGATAAATATCCTGGAATTCAGTTGAAACAAAACTTGTCGAATACAGTTTCAGAAATATGAAATACTAAGTCTGTCAAACCTTGACTGACAAGCAAACTTACCATGATGGTATTCACAATACTCTCCATAATATCCGTCTGGACAGAAACACGAAGATGAATTTCCATTGCTGTAACACGTCCCACCGTTCAGACAGGGCGCAGAAATACAAGGGTCGCTTCCGTTTCCTATTTAAGACAGTTGATCAAGATTTTCACTCTTATTTTTTCTGAACAATGAGGAAACGGTCAACAGACGCCATGACGCTATTTTTGGGGTCTTAATGCCTATGCGATTTGAGCCTGAGGATCTCCCCTTTTTGCCTTCTTTGGTAATTTCAAAATTAATTTCATGTTTCAATTGTGAACATGTTTTATAAGTGAGATAATTGTTCATTGCAATCGATTAAAACGGAACAGAGTACAGTTTCAGAAATATTCAATACTAAATTTGTCAATCCTTGACCGAGAAGCAAACTTACCATGATGATATTCACAATGCTCTCCATAATATCCGTCTTGACAGAAACACCAAGATGAGTTTCCATAGCTGTCACACACCCCACCGTTCAGACAGGGTGCAGAACTACAAGGGTCGCTCCCGTTTCCTATTTAAGAAAATTGATTAAGATTTTTACTCTTATATTTTCTGAACAATGAGAAAACAGTAAACAGACGCTATGGCCTTTAATGCAGAATTGCTTCATTTTTCTGTCTTAATGCTTAGATGATTTGAGCCTGAGGATCCCCTCTTTTTCCCTTCTTTGGTAAATTCAAAAGTAATTTCATGTTTGAATTGTGAACATGTTTTATAAGTGAGATAATTGTTCATTGCAATCGATTAAAACGGAACAGAGTACAGTTTCAGAAATATTCAATACTAAATTTGTCAATCCTTGACCGAGAAGCAAACTTACCATGATGATATTCACAATGCTCTCCATAATATCCGTCTTGACAGAAACACCAAGATGAGTTTCCATAGCTGTCACACGACCCACCGTTCAGACAGGGTGCAGAACTACAAGGGTCGCTTCCGTTTCCTATTTAAGAAAGTTGATCAAGATTTTTACTCTTATATTTTCTGAACAATGAGAAAACAGTCAACAGACGCTGTGGCCTTTAATGCAGAATTGCTTCATTTTTCTGTCTTAATGCTTAGATGATTTGAGCCTGAGTATCCCCTCTTTTTCCCTTCTTTGGTAAATTCAAAAGTAATTTCATGTTTCAATTGTGAAAATGTTTTATAAGTGAGATAAATTTTCATTGCAATCGGTTAAAACGGAATATAGTGCAGATTCAGAAATATTCAATACTAAATTTGTCAATCCTTGACGGAGAAGCAAACTTACCATGATGATATTCACAATGCTCTCCATAATATCCGTCTTGACAGAAACACCAAGATGAGTTTCCATAGCTGTCACACGACCCACCGTTCAGACAGGGTGCAGAACTACAAGGGTCGCTCCCGTTTCCTATTTAAGAAAATTGATCAAGATTTTTACTTTTATATTTTCTGAACAATGAGAAAACAGTCAACAGACGCTGTGGCCTTTAATGCAGAATTGCTTCATTTTTCTGTCTTAATGCTTAGATGATTTGAGCCTGAGGATCCCCTCTTTTTCCCTTCTTTGGTAAATTCAAAAGTAATTTCATGTTTCAATTGTGAAAATGTTTTATAAGTGAGATAAATTTTCATTGCAATCGGTTAAAACGGAATAGAGTGCAGATTCAGAAATATTCAATACTAAATTTGTCAATCCTTGACGGAGAAGCAAACTTACCATGATGATATTCACAATGCTCTCCATAATATCCGTCTTGACAGAAACACCAAGATGAGTTTCCATAGCTGTCACACGACCCACCGTTCAGACAGGGTGCAGAACTACAAGGGTCGCTCCCGTTTCCTATTTAAGAAAATTGATCAAGATTTTTACTTTTATATTTTCTGAACAATGAGAAAACAGTCAACAGACGCTGTGGCCTTTAATGCAGAATTGCTTCATTTTTCTGTCTTAATGCTTAGATGATTTGAGCCTGAGGATCCCCTCTTTTTCCCTTCTTTGGTAAATTCAAAAGTAATTTCATGTTTCAATTGTGAAAATGTTTTATAAGTGAGATAAATTTTCATTGCAATCGGTTAAAACGGAATAGAGTGCAGATTCAGAAATATTCAATACTAAATTTGTCAATCCTTGACGGAGAAGCAAACTTACCATGATGATATTCACAATGCTCTCCATAATATCCGTCTTGACAGAAACACCAAGATGAGTTTCCATAGCTGTCACACGACCCACCGTTCAGACAGGGTGCAGAACTACAAGGGTCGCTCCCGTTTCCTATTTAAGAAAGTTGATCAAGATTTTCACTCTTATATTTTCTGAACAATGAGAAAACAGTCAACAGACGCTATGGCCTTTAATGCAGAATTACTTCATTTTTTTGTCTTAATGCTTAGATGATTTGAGCCTGAGGATCTCTTCTTTTTCCCTTCTTTGGTAATTTCAAAATTCAACATCAAATTCTGTGAAAATTTGCAGGACTTATGAATACGTCATGTATCTGTAAAATCTAAACTTTAGCAGTGTCTTAATATTCAAATTATGCAAGGAAACCTAATGCTAGTCGTCATTTTCAAGCCCCCTTTTTTAGGGAAGTTCTAAATTAGTATTATCTTTCAAATAGCCATTGGAATTAAACCTTTTCATTTTTTGGGACTGCAAATGAGAGATAGTACCTTTAATGCTTAGGCGACTTGAGCCTGAGGATCTCCTCTTTTTCCCTTCTCTGGTAATTTCAAAATTAATTTCATGTTTGAATTGTGAAAATGTCTTATACGTGAGATAAATTTTCATTGAAATCAGTTGAAACGGAATTTGAAGAGTACAGTTTCAGAAATATTAATTTGTCAAACCTTGACTGAGAAGCAAACTTACCATGATGGTATTCACAATACAACCCATAGTATCCGTCTTGACAGTAACACCAAGATGAGTTTCCATAGCTGCCACACGTCCCATCGTTCAGACAAGGTGCAGAACTACAAGGATCGCTCTCTTTTTTTGTATGAGGAATATATAACAGGGTATATTTCTTTCCTCCATTTTAACTTAATCTTGTGTTACGTTTGGATAATAAGATTAGGATATAATATCAAAATATACGATTTGAAGTAAAGAACTGGTATTCCAGTCGTTTAGACACTTGAATGGAGATGCACAGGTCATGGGTTCAAACCATACATGGCACTTTTGTCCTCGAGCAATATATTTTTCTTGAGAAAACAAACGTCGCTTTTCTTCACCATGTGTTAAATAGGTGCCCAGTATTAAAGATACGAAAGTCATTGAGGTTACTCTGCCCAGCATAGTGAGCGCCTAAACAAAAGCGCCGGGCTGGAATGCTCCGCCTCAGACGTATGCCTTATAATTATTTGGTTACATTCTGAAATTGGCTCATTGTGGGTACTTTTTAGTTGTTTCCATATCATATACGAAAATAAAGCGTCCCATTTGTTAATAATGTGTACACACCCCACACACGCACCAACATATACACACACATGAACACGCAGACCGTCGTATACACCAAACGCACACACATACATGTAGTTATTTCAACTGAGTCTGTCTGGCCTAATCCGTTTCAACGTTGTAGTTACAATTAATTGTCACCATTCAGTTTCGAACTGTGAGTATCGAAGGTTTGAATGAATTAATAAGTTACCTTGGCATCTCTCCCCAAAATATCCAGAAGAACATGTACATGTGAACGTTCCCCCAACACTGTCACAGAATCCACCGTTCTGACAGGGTGTTGACTCGCAAGGATCTGTAGAAACACCAAAGTTAATAGGCTGAGCACATAATATCAGCAGGCACAGACTCTAATTTATCACTAGAATACACTTCCATATCAAGCCTTCAGCTGCATCTAACACTAGTCTAGGGCTGTGTCAGGGCAGCTATGGTAAAGATTCTATTGGGTACAATAGACCGTTTAGTCTGCAAGAGTTTACGCCTGCAAACTACATTATTTCAGCCGTTTTCTTGAACACAATCACTCAAAAATCAACCTTCGCATACTTTCAAGTCAGTAGCCCTAGCCATCACATATTGAATTGTGCGAACAATGCCATTATTCAAAACATAGCCCTAACATAATTTCACAAGGCGTCATTTTGCTTGCGCTAGGGACTTTTAGATTTGCACGTCGACATAGTGGACTGCTACGTGTGACACATGCATTAAAAGGACGTCACACGTAGAAGTCCACTATGTCGACGTGCAAATCTAAAAGTCACTATTTCCTTGCGCTGATTAAACCTTGGAAAGCATACAATTAATGCGCATACGTCATTATCATGACAGTGTACACTGTTATGAAGCAATGTGTCATTGTTCATTTTAAAAAGTCCTACAACTCGTTGGCGCTTGCCTAAAGTCAGTCAGTTTACGCCTGGTGTTTAACGAGCTTTAAATTGAGAGAAGCGTGGTAGCCATGCTAAAATAATTCTTTATAATGTTGATTTATTTGGATACCCCTGTGAATGTATTATAAGCACTGGGAATTTTAGCCCTTAAAACACTTCTGCTTTCGAGAAGTTTGAATTATCAGCATTTGCCAGTGCTCCCGGTAAATTTCAAATATTACAAATACCGCCTGGCCACTCCACTTGGTAGCTGCGACCATGACAATCTCAGAATATATGCAGTTCTGATATATAATATCCAAATGAAAATAGCAGAATAGCAGAATAGCAAATCGTTCGATTGTAGTCAAGAAACATTGTTTTAAAGCTAAAATAATACCAGTCTTGAAAGGGAGCTATACAACATAAAGAGTTTATTTATTTACAATTTCATCACTTTAGACTCGATTGCCACCGCGAAAACGCTCATTGAATATTGTAAAATCGCATATGCTTCCAATATTTATATTCATTTGAACCGAATTCATGACCCCATACCAGAACTTTGTATTTACCTTTAAGACAATGTCATATAGGAATTCTCTATAATTATAAACAATAGTTGATCTATTAGTATTAGGCCTTCAGAGATTTAATTGCCCAAACACTTACCGGCACAGTGTGTTGCGTAGTCTGAGCAACAATCACCGGCTGTCTGGCAATAATTATCGCAATAACAATTATTGCCACCCATAAAGCCGCAGTCACAGCACCCTTCGCACGACCCTGAAAATGAATAAAATCAAATTTATTCACCACTTGCCTTTACAAACAATTATCATGCAATCACAAAGAATACAATACAAACATAGTTAACAATAACACGGAAAATACATTGTAGGAATGTATAAATTGGTTGAATGTTTAAAACTTTACAAAAACTTATATTAGGTAAAGATTATCTTAGACAAAACGCAAAGAAACGAGTCAAAACGACAATAAAATGATAATTACAAACATAAACAGCGGTTATTAGTTTCCACAAAAATAATATTAAGATAATTATCTTTAAGAACAAGAGATAGATAATTATGTTTAAGCCATTATTTAATTTGTTAAGATTCCATGCATATGTACAAATTTCCCCTATTTTTAAACTACTCTCTTAATTTCTAGGACTTAAATTTTAAATCCATTTTGAGACTTAAAATATTTCAAGTCTTTAAGACTTAATAAATTGGGAATTCGACTAAAAGTTTTATCGAAACCAGCTTCTAGATATAAATCTTGGAAAGACTTAAACTTCTCGCCAATAAGATGTGCATATTTCCAGTTGCACCTGTTGATGACTGACTGTTGGCATATTTCCAGTTGAACCAGCTGACACCAATTAATTTGCATATTGAATATGGGGTGCGTGCAGATCTATGTTTTTTTAACAATTTTTCTGAATTTACAGCATATTTCTTAATTACTGATGATTTAGGTATATGCAATTCATTTCGAAAATACTACAAATATAAATTACAAGTTATTAGGACATTTCGCTACTTCGTATGAATTCCATTTAATTAAACATGAATAAGGGAAACATTAACTATGAACTAAAATAATTTCAATAAAATACAAGTATATGAAAAAAAAATCGATTAATTAAATTATGTATAAGTCTACTTATTACCGATGCCTTTACATTGATAATACAGACGTACCAGTATTGAAGTGTTGTTGCCGTGCAATTGGTTGGAAGTTTTACCAAATGGTTCTAATGGCTTAGCTAGACCAGTAAATCTAAAAGACTTGAAATATAAATACAATTGACTTAAACTTTAAATCTTTCAGGGACTTAAAATTTTAAGTCTTAGCTTAGATTTATTTTTGAAATGAATCCAAGAAAGGTTTAAAATAAATATTAAAAGACTTGAAATATAAATCCAATTGACTTAAATTTTAAACCTTTTCAGGGACTTAAAATTTCAAGTCTTAGCTTAGACTTATTTTAAATCCCAAAGGGTTCGTCACTAATATCAGTCTCTGTTAGATTTAAAAGTAAGACTTTAAGATTTAAAAATAAGACTTTCAAATTTAGAGAGTAGTGTGGATATTTTGTATATAAATAATATGTGCAAAAATACTTTTTTAAAGGGTAGTAAGTAACCTATCAAAAAAATCCGGGCTGTATTTTAAGCATTATAAATTTGACAAATGTAGATTTCATTTAAATTAATTTTGTCACCACTCTATACAAAAATCCTTTGAACAAAATCCTTTTAATTTTCAAAATTAGGTCTTAGATGAACCAAGGCCATTAAATCTGTACATATCTGTGCTTTATATGGAACGCGTGAATACTATTGTGCATCGAACTTGCCAATATATTTGAGAAACGTCACTACCACTACTACTGCTACTTCTGCTGCTGCTACAACGTGTGTCCCACTCCCCGGCCTAATACCATAGCATCGTCTCCGGCAAGTGATGTCTACATTTATGAATAAAATAAGAACACTTACCCCTTTGAGCGGAGACATGATGAGAAACGAGTCCAATGACGACCAAGCAAAGTACCAGACGACAATCCATGGCGGCCAATTCTTCTTTCTACCGATGATATGAGAATATCAAATTGAAGGTCTATGTCGAATCTAAAAGAGACGAAGACGACTTGTTTTCTGCTAAGTGGTGCCTTGGTATTTATACATTTTTAAGGTAATTTTGTCTCATTGTTTAGCAGCTGAGGCAACATTTGGGTTCGAATCGAAACGTCGATAGTGCAAATATATCGTCTTTCGTTAATTGTTAACTTATTGATTGTTCATATTAAACGCAATTTCCTTTAAGAATAAATGTCAAAGAAAGTATAGATGTAGAAATCGTCAATAGTTGTTATTACATAAAAAGTTTTTTGTGTGCTTTTGAGACAACTTGAAATATTTCTGCATTTCATTTGTGCGCCAACTTTTGCAAAGTTTAAAACGCCTGTTCCCATTGTCAGCAATTTTCATAATATATTATCTTTAAAAAAATGTTTTTTCGAAAATCTTTTAAACAGTAAATCACTAATAAATGGTATACTTTAAACTTATCCCGATAAATGTTTTGATTCTGATTTAAAAATAATAAAAAAATTACATAGGAGCTTAGATTTAAAGAAAAAAAGTTGTCAGAGAAATGTAAAAAGGCATCTTTTGGATGGCGGACTTGAGGAGTCTTGTTAAGCCGGGGTGAAAATATCACAATTAAACATATAATAGGCTTATCAAGTTTTATTTAAGTCTAAAAACTAAAGTTCGAAGGGTTTTAGAAATAGGAGAGAGAGAGAGAGAGAGAGGGATAACGATTGACTGCGTAGGTGTTAATTTTTGCAACGTGTGCTCAACCATCTCTTTAAGAAATTGAATGAAAGGTAGAAGAAGAAAAGTGTGTTGCAAAGGCTTCATTTAGATATTGTTATTACCGGGACCATTTTACTTGTCTGCACATTATGGTCTGTATTTCACGTCAAAGGCTCGTCCAGGTGTGAACGGCAACACAAATCGGCGGTCTATAAAGACGTAAAGTTTCATACGTGTCATTTTTCTGTATCTATAATTACGCAGAGCTGAGTGAATACGCGCAGGAACTTTGTTCCGCACAGTTTTCATTCATTTACACATTCAAGAAAGAAAGAATCCGCGGCATCTTGTTTTTGCCGGCCGTTTACCACGGCATATGTGAACGAGCCTAGGGGCTGTTTCGACAAACTTTTTAGTAATCGCACCTGGCCAACATGAAACTAAACTTCATAAAATTAAATCTAACAATATCGAGGACTCAACGTTTGCTTACACGGGGGTGGTGTCTAGAATCAAATAGTAAGATCGTAATTTCAATATGAAAAAGAAAAGAAAACTTAAAAGCTAGCAGGTGCAAAGAAAAATAAACTACCAACATGTCTGTAGAAAAACCGTTTTTGCCGGCTGTTTCGACAAACTTTTCAGTAATCGCACCTGGCCAACATGAAAATAAAGTTCATAAAAATAAATCTAAAAATATCGAGGACTTAACGTTTGCTTACACGGTGGTGGTGTTTAAACTCAAATAGTACGATCGTTATTTCAATATGAAAAAGAAAAGAACACTTAATAGCTAGCAGGTGCAAAGAAAAATAAACTACCAACATGTTTGGAGAAAAACCGATACACCTGCTGCCAGTTCGGTTTTTTTATGAAATAGTCAACCATTGACATAAAAATGTGCCATTTCGGAAATTTAGCCCATTTATCGACCCACTCACACGAAAGCGAGTGAAACGTTTACTTTATTTGTCGGCTATTATTATCCAGTTCCAATTATTAAGTAATAACTAAAAGGAACTAGTAAGTTTACACTCAAATCAATTTTTGGGCGGCAAAACTTATACATTAGTCACGCCACCAAGCAGACTTGAAATCGATTTTTAAATCGACAGATCTTTGGCACGGTCCCACCCCCTTCCCCCCCCCCCCCCCCCGCCCCGTAAAAAAAAAAGGAAAAAAGGAAAAAAGAAATAGCATTCTTCCAACAGTAAAATGGGGTTTAACTCAAGGAACCAGTGCAAGGTGGATCTTATTTTGTGAAAATCGATACCAAGATTGATGAATTCGGTCAAAGTTTTTGTTTTTGTTTAGCGTTGCATTATGTGACACAAGGTACAAATTTGCTTAGTATCAACATAACTGCATTTTGAACTATTCATAGCGCGACCACCCGACCGGACGCGATATCATTCTGGCTTACGTCGGATCATCGGGTCATCGCGTCTGCTCGGGTACAACTGCACACAACGAAATTTCTGCGCGTATTCACTAAGCTCTGTGGTATTAGTATTACCGAAATGTGACGGGTCAAGGGTATTACACTTTACGTCATTAAAGACCGCCAATTTTTGTTTGGTCGGGTCGTTTTTGAACGCGAGCCCTTCTCGGTGTGAGCTATACCATAATTGCAGAAAAGTAAATGGTTTCAATAATAACATCATCAAAATGTAGCCTTTAAGACGCACTTTTCTACTTCTACCTGTCATACAGTTTCATAAAGAGGTTAAGCACACGTTGAAGAAAAACAACATAATCAATCGTTATCTCTCTTCCTCACTCCGTTTTCTCCTGTTTCCCTTCAAAGTTTTCTTCGTTAACTTCAATAAAACCTGATAAGCCTATTACATAATTGAATGTTATATTTTCACTCCGGCTCGAAGTGACCCCTCAAGTGACCCCTCAACCCCTCAAGAAGATGCCTTTTCACATATCTCTCACAATTATCTTCTTCTTTTTGTTTAATCTAAGCTCCTTTGTAACAGGTAAATTAGAAACAAAATCAGGATCAATACAGTTATCGGAAGTTATTTAAAAGTCAGTACCATTGATCAGTGATCATACTCTGAGAAAGATTAAAAAACAAAAACAAGCATAACATAATATGAAACGTGCTGACAATGGGAACAAACGTCTCAAACTTTGCAAAAGTTCGCGAACAAATGAAATGCAGTCATATTGCAAGTTATCTCAATTTTACAAGAACTTTAAAAAAAAGATTAACAACTATTAACTATTTCTACAGTTGTACTTTCTTTGACATTTGCACTTAAGGGAAATGTGTTTAATATGAACAATCGATAAGTTAACAATTAACGAAAGACAATATATATGCACTATCGACGTTTCGATCCGAACCCAAATGATTCCTCAGCTGCTAAACAATGAGAAAAAAAATACCTTAAAAATGTATAAATACCAAGGCAACACTTAGCAGAAAACAAGTCGTCTTCGTCTCTTTTAGATTCGACATAGCTTCAATTTGATATTCTCATATCATCGGTAGAAAGAAGAACTGGCCGCCATGGATTGTCGTCTGGTACTTTGCTTGGTCGTCATTGGACTCGTTTCTCATCAAGTCTCCGCTCAAAGAGGTAAGTGTTCTTATTTTATTCATAATGTAGACATCACTTTTAGACGATGCTATCCCAATAAACAAAATCACGAGAAAATCACGTCAATATCAAGGTATCGACCTGAGGAGAGTTACGTTCTACAAACACCAGACATTTACGTAAATGTGTTAATACGTTTATTGCACTAGGTAACTTGAAACACACGTACACTAAATCACGCAATTGTCACTGCAATATCACCATTATAATAACGTGATTATTCCTACTTTGGAGACCATGGTTTGTAAACCTAATACTCCCGTGTTTGTTTGGTTATGAAATTACATCTTCATAAACGAAATTATCGCGTCACAGAAACACGTGAAGCGTTAGTGATAGTTTTAGTCAAAATATCTGCGTGAAATTCACGTGAATATTACGAGGCTGACTTGAGATGAATCATGTTCTTCATTCACGTGAAATTTACGTCGAAGAGGAAATATGTTACTGTAACCCGCATTCAACCCAATAATAACGCAAATGTTACACAATAAATGAACCAAAATAATGACGTTCTCATCCGGTTTCTGAACATCGTGTCTTGGATCTTCCATAATTACGTCCAGGCGCGCAGGAAGCAGTTTGGGATTAGAGGGGATTGGGGGGGGGGGCGGGGTGCAAACATGCCAGAAGAGAAAGCTAGTTGCAACTGGTCCAGTTGATGAACCAGTTAATGCCAACTGGTAACCCTGGAAATTGAAATGGGCTAAATGATCCAGTTGATCCAGGCCAGTTAGAATTCAACTGGTCTAGCTGAGCCATTATAACCATTTGGTAAAACTTCCAACTAGTTGAACAGCAACAACACTTCAATACCGGTACGTCTGTATTTCCAATGTAAAGGCATTGGTAATAAGTAGACTTACATAATTTAATTAATCGTAATTTTTTCATATACTTGTATTTTATTGAAATTATTTAGTGCATGGTTAATGTTTCCCTTATTCATGTTTAACTAAATGTAATTTATACAAAGTAGCGAAATGTCCTAATAACTGGTAATTTATATATGTAGTATTTTCGAAATGAATTGCACATAACTAAATCATCAGAAATTAAGAAATATGCTGTAAATTCAGATAAATTGTTTAAAAAACATAGATCTGCACGCACCCCATATTCAATATGCAAATTAATTGGTGTCAGCTGGTTCAACTGGAAATATGCCAACGGTCAGGCATTGACAGGTGCAACTGGAATTATGCACACTCCATTTATCAACTGGTGCAATGAAAATATGCCAACAGTCATTTATCAACTGGTGAACATGGAAATATGCAAACAGTCACGGGATTATCACCACGGAACTTAAATGGTAACTGTGAAACCATCAAGACACCCAATAATCACTCATTTTCACACCTGGAAAACACGTATGCCCAGCTTAGATTAATAATCCGTTTGAGTCACGAGATCATCACCGCGGAACTGCTGGCAACTTTGACTACCATTTAAATAGGTGTTTTAAGACACCTAATAATTACTAATTTTTCACACCTAATTATCACGGATTCACAGCTTAGATTAGTAATCAGTTTTGGCTACGTGATCATCACCAAGAAAGTTATGGTAACTTTGAAACCATTTAAACAGGTGTTTTAAGACACCTAATAGTTACTAATTTTTCACACCTAAAAGTCACGTATGCCCAGCTTAGATTAATAATCCGTTTGAGTCACGAGATCATCACCGCGGAACTGCTGGCAACTTTGACTCCAATTTAAATAGGTGTTCTAAGACACCTAATAATAACTAATTTTCACACCTAAATATCACGGATTCGCAGCTTAGATTAGTAATCAGTTTTAACTACGTGATCATCACCAAGAAAGTTATGGTAACTTTGAAACCATTTAAAAAGGTGTTTTAAGACACCTAATAATTACCAATTTTTCACACCTAAAAGTCACGTATGCCAAGCTTAGATTTATAATCCGTTTGAGTCACGAGATCATCACCGCGGAACTTACGGCAACTTTGACTACCATTTAAAAAGGTGTTTTAAGACACCTAATAATTACTTATTTTCACACCTAAATATCACGTATTCACAGCTTAGATTAGTAATCAGCGTGAGCCACGTGATCATAACCAAGAAATTTATGGTAACTTTGAAACCATTTAAAGAGGTGTGTAAGACACCTCAGAATTACTAATTTAATATAACCAGAGATTCACGGACGGAACAATAAGACGATTAACCGGTGTAAGTAACGTGATTATTACCATTAACCTTGGATAACCTGTGAAACCAATCGATAAAGGTGCTTACAAGACCAAATAATTACGTATTTATCACCACCATCGGTTAACGGACAAAAAACTCGTTGCTTGGTCAAGTGGTTATTTGGTCATAAACACTTGATTTACAGAGGTAAGTGGAATCACGTTACTCCAGTCGCGTGATAAATTGGTGGTTTTTAGGTTAGATGAAAACGTGAACAAGAGTACCTTTTTTGTTTAAATGAAGGCACGTTTCGATAACGTTTAAATCTAGTTCAAAAGGCACCATACTTTAAAATCACTTAAAATACACTCCCAAAAGAGGTTACCTTTTAGTGTTTTGTTTATTGGGATGGTATTGTGACGGAGAGTGGGACACACGTTGCAGCAGCAGCAGAAGTAGCAGTAGTAGTGGTAGTGACGTTTCTCAAATGTATTGGCCAGTTCGATGCACAATAGTATTCACGTGTTTCATATTACGCGCAGATATGTACAGATTTAATGTCCTTGGTTGGTCTAAGACCTAATTTTGAAAATGCAAATGATTTTATTCAAAGGATTTTTTGTATAGAGTGGTGACAAAATTAATTTAAATGAAATCTACTTTTGTCAAATTTATAATGCTTAAAATACAAAATATCCACACTAGTTTAAAAATAGGGAAAATATGCATGAAATCTTAACAAATAAAATAATGGCTTAAACATATCTATTTCTTGTTTTTAAAGATAATTCTTTTAATATTATTTTTGTGGAAACTAATAACCGCTATTTATATTCGTAATTATCATTTTATCATTTCGTTGTCGTTTTGACTTGTTTCTTTGCGTTTTGTCTAAGATAATCTTTACCTAATATAAGTTTTTGTAAACTTTTAAAGATTCAACCAATTCATAAATTCCTACAATGTATTTTCCGTATTATTGTTAGCTATGTATGTATTTTATTCTTTGTGATTTCATGATAAATTTTTTAAAGGCAAGTGGTGAATACATTTGATTTTATTCATTTTCAGGGTCGTGCGAAGGGTGCTGTGACTGCGGCTTTATGGGTGGCAATAATTGCTTTTGCGATAATTATTGCCAGACAGCCGGTGATTGTTGCTCGGACTACGCAACGCACTGTGCCGGTAAGTGTTTGGGCAATTAAATCTCTGAAGGCCTAAATAGATCAACTATTTTAGAGAATTCCTAAGACATTGTCTTATAAAAGGAAAATACCAAGTTTTGGTATGGGGTCATGAATTCGGTTGAAATGAATATTATTTTTGGAAGCATATGCGATTTTACGATATTCAATGAGCGTTTTTGCGGTGGAAATCGAATCTAAAGCGATGAAATTGTAAATAATAAACTCTTCATGTTTTATAGCTCCCTCTCTAGACAGATACTTTTAGCTTTAAATCAAAGTTACTTGACTACAATCGAACAATTTGCTATTCTGCTATTCTCGTTTGGAAATTATATATCAGAATTACTATCCATCACATTGTTTGCATTACCTTTAACTATGTTCTATAGCATGGCTACCTCGCTTCTCTCAATTTAAAGCTTGTTAAACACGAGGCGTAAACTGCCTGACTTTAGGCATGCGCCAACGAGTTGTACGGCTTTTTTAAATGAACAATGACAGATTGCTTAATAACAGTGCACACATTGTCATGATAATAACGTATGCGCAATATGGACTTTTAGATTTGCACGTCGACATAGTGGACTATACTACGTGTGACGTCCTTTTAAGGCATGTGACATCCATTTATGGCACTGTCAGTGCCATAAAAGGACGTCACACGTAGCATTCCACTATGTCGACGTGAAAATCTAAAAGTCCCTAGCGCAAGCAAAATGACGCCTTGTGAAACAATGTTTGGGCTATCTTTGAAGATATGGCATTGTTCGCACAATTCAAAATGTGATGGCTAGGGCTGGGTTGAAAGTGTGCGAAGGGTGATTTTTGATTGATCGTGTTCATGAAAACTGCTGAAATTATATAGTTTGCAGGCGTAAAACCTTGTAGACTAAACGGTCTACTGCACCTAACAGGATATGTACCTTAAGCGCAGCCGAAGGCTTGATATGGAAATTTCAGTATTCTAGTGATAAATTAGAGTCTGTGCTTGCTGAAATGATGTGCTCAGCCTATTAACTTTGGTGTTTCTACAGATCCTTGCGATTCATCACCCTGTCAGAACGGTGGATTCTGTGACAGCGTTGGGGGGACGTTCACATGTACCTGTCCTTCTAGATATTTTGGGGAGAGATGTCAAGGTAACTTATTAATTTCTTCAAACCTTCAATACACACAGTTAGTTAAAAACTGAATGGTGACAATTAATTAAAGTTAGGCCAGACAAACTCAGTTGAAATAACTATGTGTGTGCGTTTGGTGTATACGACGGTCTATGTGTTCGTACGTGTGCGTGTGTTGGTACGTGTGTGGGTTTGTGTACACATTATACAAAAGGGACGCTTTATTTTCGTATATTATATGGAAACAGCTGCATGTTATATGAATTAAATCATTCAACTAAAAAGTAACCCACAATGAGCCATTTTCGGAATGTAACCAAATAATTATAAGGCATACGTCTGAGGAGGAGCATTCCAGCCAGGCGCCTTTGTTTAGGCGCTCATGATGCAGGGCCGACCTCAATGACTTTCGCATCCTACTGGGCACCTATTTAACACATGGATGAAGAAAAGCAACGTTGAGTTTATTTTCTCAAGAAAAATATATTGCTCGAGGACAAAAGTGCCATGTATAGTTTGAACCCACGACCTGTGCATCTCCATGCAAGTGTCCTAACGACTGGAATACCAGTCCTCTACTTATATAATATCCTAATCTTATAATCCAAACGTAACACAAGGTTAAGTCAAAATGGAGGGGAAAAAGTACTTGATACCCGGTTGTATATTCCTCATACAGAAAAGGAGAGCGACCCTTGTAGTTCTGCACCCTGTCTGAACGGTGGGTCGTGTAGCAGCTATGGAAACTCATCTTGGTGTTACTGTCCAGATGGATACACTGGAGAGTATTGTCAATATCATCAAGGTAATTTTGCTTCTCAGTCTTGGTTTGACATATTTCTGAAACTGTATTCGACAAGTCTGGTTTCAATTCATTTCGATAATATTTAGCCCACCAAAGAGACGATTTTGCAATTTAAACATGAAATCAATTTCGAAATTCCCAAAGGAGGGAGTAAAGGAGATCCTTAGCCAAAATAATCTAAGCATCAAGACCAAAATCCATGTACTCCTAATATGCATGATCTTAACGAACACTGTTTATTCTACTTGAAGCAAATCTATATAGAGTGCATCATCGTCTGTTGATTTTTCCTCATTGTTCAGAAAATATTAGCGTGAAATACTTATCTCACTTATAAACAATGTCCACAATTCAAACATGAAATTAATTTTGAAATTACCAGAGAAGGGAAAAAGAGGAGATCCTCAGGCTCAAGTCGCCTAAATATTAAAGGAACTATGTCCCATTTGCAGGCCAAACAAAATGAACAGGTTAAGTTCCAACGGCATTTGAAAGATAATACTAATTTAGAAATTCCCTAAAAAAGGGGGCTTGAAAATGTCTCCAAGTGGGAAAATAACGACTATTATGTTTCCTTGCATAATATGAATATTAAGACACTGTTTAAGTTTAGATTTTACAGATACATGACGTATTCATAAGACCTGCAAATTTTCAAAGAATTTGATGTTGAATTTTGAAATTACCAAAGAAGGGAAAAAGATGAGATCCTCAGGCTCAAGTCATCTAAGCATTAAGACAGAAAAATGAAGTAATTCTGCATTAAAGGCCATAGCGTCTGTAAACTGTTTTCTCATTGTTCAGAACATATAAGAGTGAAAATCTTCATCAACTTTCTTAAATAGGAAACGGGAGCGACCCTTGTAGTTCTGCACCCTGTCTGAACGGTGGGACGTGTTACAACAATGGAAACTCATCTTCGTGTATCTGTCCAGACGGATATTATGGAGAGCATTGTGAATATCATCATGGTAAGTTTGCTTCTCAGTCAAGGATTGACAAATTTAGTATTGAATATTGCTGAAACTGAACTCTTCCAATTCCGTTTCAACTGATTTCAATGAAAATTTATCTCACTTTTGAAACATGTTCACAATTCAAACATGAAATTAATTTTGAAATTACCAAAGAAGGGAAAAAACGGGAATCCTCATGCTCAAATCATCTAAGCATTCTGACAAAAATAAATGTACTCCTTAATTGCATGGTCTTAACGAACACTGTTTATTCTACTTGAAGCATGGAACGGGAGCGACCCTTGTAGTTCTGCACCCTGTCTGAACGGTGGGACGTGTTACAGCAATGGAAATTCATCTTCGTGTATCTGTCCAGGCGGATATTATGGAGAGCATTGTGAATACCATCAAGGTAAGTTTGCTTCTTAGTCAAGGATTGACAAATTTAGTATTGAATATTTCTGAAACTGTACTCTTTAAATTCCGTTTCAACTGATTTCAATGAAAATCTATCTCACTTATAAACAAAATTAACAATTCAAACATGAAATTAATTTTGAATTTACCAAATAAGGGGAAAAGAGGAGATCCTTAGGCTTAACTCGCCTAAACATTAAAGGTAATTATGTCCCATTTGCAGGCCAAAAAAAATAAAAAAATAAAATTCCCACGGCATTTGAAAGATGATACTAATTTATAACTTCCCTGAAAAAAGGGGACTTGAAAATGTCTTTAAGTGTGAAAATAACGACTATTAGGTTTCCTTGCATAATTTAAATACAAGGACACTGCTAACGTTTGAATTTTACAGAAAGGACATACATGACATATACATAAGTCCTGCAAATTCAACAGATTTTGATGTTCGCTGCAAAAGAGACATAGTATCTTTAAGACCCCAAAAAAGCAAATCTGCATAGGAGGCCATAGCGTCTGTTGACTGTTTCCTCATTGCTCAGAAAACATAAGAATGACAGTCTTGATCAACTGTCTTAAATAGGAGAGTATTGTGAATATCATCATGGTAAGTTTGCTTCTCAGTCATGGTTTGACAAATTTAGTATTGAATATTGCTGAAACTGTACTCTTCAAATTCCGTTTCAACTGATTTCAATGAACATCTATCTCACTTATAAAACATTTTAACAATTCAAACATGAAATTAATTTTGAAATTACCAAATAAGGGAAAAAGAGGAGATCCTCATGCTCAAATCATCTAAGCATTTAGACAAAAATAAATGTACTCCTTAAATGCATCATCTTAACGTACACTGTTTATTCTACTTGAGGCAAATCTGTATAGAGTGCCTCAGCGTCTGTTAACTTTTCCTCATTGTTCAGAAATATAAGAGTGAAAATCTTCATCAACTTTCTTAAATAGGAAACGGGAGCGACCCGTGTAGTTTTGCACCCTGTCTGAACGGTGGGACGTGTTACAGCAATGGAAATTCATCTTCGTGTATCTGTCCAGACGGATATTATGGAGAGCATTGTGAATACCATCAAGGTAAGTTTGCTTCTCAGTCAAGGTTTGACAAATTTAGTATTGAATATTTCTGAAACGGTACTCTTCAAATTCCGTTTCAACTGATATCAATAACAATTTATCTCACCTTTTGAAACAATTTTGCAATTGAAACTCAAAATCAATTTGGAAATTTGCAAAGGGGGGAGTAGAGGAGAACCTCAGCCAAAGAAATCTAAGCATCGAGACCAAAATACATGTACTCCTCAAATGCATGATCTTAACGAACAACGTTTATTCTACTTGTAGCAACTCTGAATGGAGTGCCTCAGCGTCTGTTTATTTTTTTCCTCATTGTTGAGAAAATATTAGAGTGAAATACTTGATCAACTTTCTTAAATAGGAAACGGGAGCGACCCGTGTAGTTTTGCACCCTGTCTGAACGGTGGGACGTGTTACAACAATGGAAATTCATCTTCGTGTATCTGTCCAGACGGATATTATGGAGAGCATTGTGAATACCATCAAGGTAAGTTTGCTTCTCAGTCAAAGTTTGACAAATTTAGTATTGAATATTTCTGAAACGGTACTCTTCAAAATCTGTTTAAACTGATTTCGATGAAAATTTATCTCACTGATAAAACATTTTCACAATTCAAAAACGAAATTAATTTCGAAAGTACCAAAGAAGGGAAAAAGAGGGGACCCTCATGCTCAAATCATCTAAGTATGTAGACAAAAGTACATGTACTCCTTAAATGCATAATCTTAACGAACACTGTTTATTCTACTTGAAGCAAATCTGTATGGAGTGCCTTATTGTTCAGAAAATATAAGAGTGAAAATCTTCATCAACTTTCTTAAATAGGAAACGGGAGCGACCCGTGTAGTTTTGCAGCCTGTCTGAACGGTGGGACGTGTTACAGCAATGGAAATTCATCTTCGTGTATCTGTCCAGACGGATATTATGGAGAGCATTGTGAATACCATCAAGGTAATTTTGCTTCTCAGTCAAAGTTTGACAAATTTAGTATTGAATATTTCTGAAACGGTACTCTTCAAAATCCGTTTAAACTAATTTCGATGAAAATTTATCTCAATGATAAAACATTTTCACAATTCAAAAACGAAATTAATTTCGAAATTACCAAAGAAGGGAAAAAAGGGGACCCTCATGCTCAAATCATCTAAGCATTTAGACAAAAATACATGTACTCCCTAAATGCATGATCTTAACAAACATCGTTTATTCTACTTGAAGCAAATCTGTATGGAGTGCCTCAGCGTCTGTTGACTTTTCTTCATTGTTCAGAAAATATAAGAGTGATAACCTTCATCAACTTTCTTATATAGGAAACGGGAGCGACCCGTGTAGTTTTGCACCCTGTCTGAACGGTGGGACGTGTTACAGCAATGGAAATTCATCTTCGTGTATCTGTCCAGACGGATATTATGGAGAGCATTGTGAATACCATCAAGGTAAGTTTGCTTCTCAGTCATTGTTTGACAAATTTAGTATTGAATATTTCTGAAACGGTACTCTTCAAATTCCGTTTCAACTGATATCAATAACAATTTATCTCACCTTTTGAAACAATTTTGCAATTGAAACTCAAAATCAATTTGGAAATTTGCAAAGGGGGGAGTAGAGGAGAACCTCAGCCAAAGAAATCTAAGCATCGAGACCAAAATACATGTACTCCTCAAATGCATGATCTTAACGAACAACGTTTATTCTACTTGTAGCAACTCTGAATGGAGTGCCTCAGCGTCTGTTTATTTTTTTCCTCATTGTTGAGAAAATATTAGAGTGAAATACTTGATCAACTTTCTTAAATAGGAAACGGGAGCGACCCGTGTAGTTTTGCACCCTGTCTGAACGGTGGGACGTGTTACAACAATGGAAATTCATCTTCGTGTATCTGTCCAGACGGATATTATGGAGAGCATTGTGAATACCATCAAGGTAAGTTTGCTTCTCAGTCAAAGTTTGACAAATTTAGTATTGAATATTTCTGAAACGGTACTCTTCAAAATCTGTTTAAACTGATTTCGATGAAAATTTATCTCACTGATAAAACATTTTCACAATTCAAAAACGAAATTAATTTCGAAAGTACCAAAGAAGGGAAAAAGAGGGGACCCTCATGCTCAAATCATCTAAGTATGTAGACAAAAGTACATGTACTCCTTAAATGCATAATCTTAACGAACACTGTTTATTCTACTTGAAGCAAATCTGTATGGAGTGCCTTATTGTTCAGAAAATATAAGAGTGAAAATCTTCATCAACTTTCTGAAATAGGAAACGGAAGCGACCCGTGTAGTTCTGCACCCTGTCTGAACGGTGGGACGTGTTACAGCAATGGAAATTCGTCTTCGTGTATCTGTCCAGACGGATATTATGGAGAGCATTGTGAATATCATCAGGGTAAGTTTGCTTCTCAGTCATGGTTTGACAAATTTAGTATTAAATATTGCTGAAACTGTACTCTTCAAATTCCGTTTCAACTGGTTTTAATGAAAATTTATGTCACCTTTGAAACATATTCAAAATTCAAACATGAAATTAATTTTGAATTTACCAAAGAAGGGAAAAATCATCTAAGCATTTAGACCAAAAAAAATGTACTCCTTAAATGCATGATCTTAACGAACACTGTTTATTCTACTTGAAGCAAATCTGTATGGAGTGCCTCAGCGTCTGTTGACTTTTCCTCATTGTTCAGAAAATATAAGAGTGAAAATCTTCATCAACGTTCTAAAATAGGAAACAGGAGCGACCCGTGTAGTTCTGCACCCTGTCTAAACGGTGGGACGTGTTACAGCAATGGAAATTCATCTTCGTGAACACTCTCACTTCCCCTCCCCAACACACCATCTCCGCACACCCGGTTCACACATCATACCCAATGGCATATACACCCTGCATCATAGTGGAACAATCTAGATTGGTAGTGACGGCGAACTATCTACGTTTGTGCTGGCAATGGTCCAGCGAGCGAAAAATTAGACAACCGGAGCAATATGTTAACCCTATTCCTAGTTGTACATAACACCTGCATCAGTACCCATTTCATTGTCTGGAAAGTGTTGGAATGGTTCAATGCAGGGACAGGAAGAGTTAGAAAATTAAAGAAAATAAGAACATTTGAACAAAGAAAACTATAATTATATAATTCTGTAAGCAATGTTTCTCTTCTTTTTAAAATTCCAGCTTGGAACTCGACAACTATCCTATAGTATATATACCTATTATGGATTATGAACGGTAAGTTTATTAGCGGTCATGTTTTAAGAATATGATAACTTCAGGGTTTAAAAACTATGTTCCTTTGAATATTTTTAAAGTATGGTCGGAAAACAATTTTTTTGTAAGCGTACCTAGATAAGCAATATTATTGACGATATTATTATTTTATAAATAAATTTTTAGTAGTAAATTGCCCAGCAAAAAAATCTCACCATTTCTCATTCATTTTAACACCTATACACGCCTACACGAGTACCAACTTTCTCTTTCTCACCTCCCCCTACCTCTTTTTCCCCATAACACCCCAAATCTCAATCTAGTAATCCAAATTTAAAGGCGTAAGTTATTATAATAAAAAAAATAGACGGATAATACAGTAAACTTTTAAAAAAATAGTTAGCATCGAGGAGTAAACCATTTATGATAAAATCATCTGCCAATATCCCCAACATTTTTAAAATTAAAGAAGGAATTGTTCGATTGTTGATATTGTTTGTTCCCGACCCCTACTTTAAATGTAAAGTGAGAATGGAAATGTGTCCTTCATTTATAATTTATATAAATATTTCTTCCTCCAGCCTTTCGAACTTTTTCCAACCTCTTTACTCTAAATTCTATTCCCCATTCTTATCACCTAAGTTCTTTTCCTTTCTTCATCTTCATCATTCTCTCCTTGCGTTCTTACATGTATATTTATATTGTCTTGTTTTTATACAGGTGTATACCCCCCTTTCCTAAACAGGCCTATGCTAACTGGGATTATATTACACCTTCTTCCTTGTGTTAATATGCTCTATAACAGTTGTTGATCATTATGAGAGAAAAAAATACATTATATAATTTTATTTATATTACTAATATAAACAAAACAATTGTTACTTTTAAATGAATTTATTTAATCGAATTCTATTTCAGATAACACAACTGTAGCCTAGAAGTACCATGAGCATTGAAAAATGAGGAGAAAGACCATACAATAAGGGATCATCTATTCTACCGTGACATGAGAAACATTTGCAGAAAATTCAATTTAATCGATTCAATTTATTTGACATCATTTAAAGGAAAAATCAAGTACAAACCAATTCAGAGTACTTTATAGGACAGGACCACTAAAAAGCAATATGTGCTGGTAAATGAAGCCTTTATCAAGTTAAACACGTTATTAGATACGTTTCAATTAACAAGAAAAATCCACTCTGAAACATGAGGAAAATAATTATCTAGTGCATATTTATTTTCCATTATATAAAGATCTTGAAATGGTATATAAAAGGTTATTATAATGGATTTTTCTTGAAAATAAACTAATTGCACGATAGATAGAAAGGCCCAAGTATTAAAATTTGAAACGCCATCCAAGAGAAAAAGAGAGAAAAAAAGAAGAGGAGATATTGGAGCACTATTTTCATGAATATCAATTATCTAAAGCATCTCTGGAAAATGTAAACATTTAAAAGATCGTTACGTCAATAATAACAGTCACATTTTCAATTGATGCACGATTTCGACATACATAGATACAAAATTCAAACTATTCGGTTACAATTGGCATTATATCGAATCATCTTTGATTACACTTGTTGTTGCACGATTGATATTGTTCCTCGATTTTCATATTTAATTAATTATTCTAAGTTATGTTACAGAATTTGAAATAAAATATCCTAAAAATGATTCATATGAAAGATATTTTTATCATACCAGTCACGGTATTTGTATACGTTAATCCAACGCAAACCACCCATAATGAGCATCGTAGCAGTTAAGTGACGTCCATACGTCTTTAAAAGACAACGCAACGCTAGCTTCATAATATGTTTCCAATTACTGTATGTATTTCAGAAGCTTAGTTTACTTTGAAAAAGAATAGACCACTATCTTAAAAACAAAAAATGAATTTGAATTTGGATTATTTATCTGTCGGAGGTTTCTGCAATGTGCTTTGTAACCATTATTATCATTGTAATAAATCAATATTGGTCTTCCCCCAATAAACCAGTTTGCTGTTGTTTGTATGTGTCCATTCTGTAGTGTTAAATCAATAAAAACGTTATGTGAAACGCAAGTAAATTTGTAATAATTTAAATTTTCATTAAAAAAATGAATCTCATTTATCATTAGTTTAGTTCGGAATATGTATATTGAAATTAGTACAACATACTAACCAATAGTCCTAAATAAGTAGTCCTACCTCCTATCAGTCATAATACCCTCATAAATATTAAAACGTTGTATCATCCGCTCAATCTATAGCTGACTTGCGTGCAAATAACATATAAGCATTGTTGCATGAAAAAAGCATTGGGGTGTCCGGGAGTCACTTTAGTAACATTTCAAAAAGTGTAATGTAACAAAAAATATGGCACTTTCTCTGTACTTTTGTCGGAAAAAACATAGTAATCCAGCATTTTAACGCCTTCTCTTTTTTGCGTTGGAGAAGACATGAAGAGCAAAATAACGAGTTTCCATTGCACTTCGGCCGCTCTCGCAAGCCCTCACTCGTTCCATTGTGGTGATCAGGCGGCTTCGAGGTGAGCATTTTAACGCCTTCTCTTTTTTGCGTTGGAGAAGACATGAAGAGCAAAATAACGACTTTCAATTGCACTTCGGCCGCTCTCGCAAGCCCTCACTCGTTCCATTGTGGTGATCAGGCGGCTTCGAGGTGAGCGGGTAATGAATATACTAATCGTAAGTAATCGTTAGCTTTCTTCTGTTATTAAACTTGTTTTGATTGGTTGTATATATTGGAACTATCTGCCCGATGAAGCCAGTGGCCCGCGACAAATCAAAAAAAAAACGTTTCCATGTCTCGCATGATCCCCCTTTCCTTTTTAATAAGTGCCCCTCTTCCATATGATAAGTGCCCCCATTTAAAAAAGAGCCCCTTTCCCTTCTCATAAATGCCCCCGGCCTTTTCATCTATGAAAATAGTTCCTTTTCATTCTCATAAGTGCCCCTTTTCATCTCTTGTATTAAAATGACCCTATTCAATTCTGAGAGATACTCGTTTTACTTTGACAAGTGCCCCTTCCTCTCCTGATAAGTGATCTTTTCCTTCTTATAAGTGCCCCTTTCCCTTCCCAGAATTACCTCTTTTCATCTTTGATAAGTGCCCCGTTTATATTAACATGTGCCTCTTTTTCGTTTTAATAAGAGCCACCGAAAGCTTCCTTTCATTCCGATAAATGCCCCTATTAAAATTTGATCGGTGCCCCTTTTCTTTTACAAATGTACATTTTCCTTTATCATTAGTGCCCCTTTGTCATTCTCATAAGTGCCTCTTTTCATGTATGGTCAGTGTCCCTTGTCAGATGCGATAAGTGCCCCTTTTCACCTCTGATAATTACCCTTTTAACAAAGATAATTACCCTTCCAAAAATTATATGTACCCTTTTCCCTTTCTAATAAGGAACCTATCCCTTTTTCATAACTGCCCCTTTTTACTTCTTATAAATTCCCCTATGAAAATAAATGGGTGCCACGTTTCCGTCGACAAATTAAAAAAAAAAAAACATTTGAGCCCTCCATAGGCTATTTTATTGAGTCAAACAAACATTTTTACAATTCAATGAAATTAAGTCTCTCCTTAACTCAAACAAAACAGAATACTTTCACATTTCACTCCTTGTTGGTCATACAAACAAATGTTGACGTGACTGCCATTTAGTAAAAACTAGATGGAATTCGACTGCGCGCAGTCGAAAATGATGCCTCCGTCATAGAGCAATTTTACAAACCGAAACGGAAGAAATTTTTCAAATTCAAGTTCAATTGTAATCCATTAACATGTTCTCAGAATATCGTGATTACAAGCAATTTCTCATATACATAATATGACCCTTTGATCTTTGACCTCATGACCCTAAAATCTACTCAGTTCATTGGCTCTGCAAGATTTCCTGAGTTAAATAGTAATCCATCTGTCAGTTCTAATGAGAATGCGTCCACAAGCTATTTTTGCATACATAATGAGCCCATGACCTTTGATCTTATGAACCATTCATTGGCTCTGCAAGATACATAAATGATCTAAGTTTGGCAGGAATCCATCAATCTGTTCTAATGATAATACGATCGCAAGCTATTTTTGCATACATAATGAGCCGCATGACCTTGACCTTTACCTCATGACCCCAAAATCTAATCAGTTCATCAGCTCTGCAAGTAACATACATGACCTAAGTTTGGCAGGAATCCATCAATCGGTTCTTGAGATAAGGCGATCACGAGCTGTTTTTGCATACACAATGTGCGCTGTGACCTGTGACCTCGTGACCCCAAAATCTAATCAGTTCATTGGCTTTGCAAGATACATACATGACCAAAGTTTGGCAGGAATCCATCAATCGGTTCTTCAGATAACGCGATCACAAGCTGTTTTTGCATACATAATGAGCCCTGTGACCTTTGACCTCGTGACCCCAAAATCTAATCAGTTCATCAGCTCTGCAAGATACATACATGACCAAAGTTTGGCAGGAATCCATCAATCGGTTGTTCAGATAACGCGATCACAAGCTGTTTTTGCATACATAATGAGCCCTGTGACCTTTGACCTTTGACCTCGTGACCCAAAATGTAATCAGATTGTTTTCCTATAGTGATACACACTATCCTTAAGTTTGAAGTTTAAATCTCCAGTGGTTCTTGAGATATCATGATAACAATCTCAATGTATGGAATTTCATAAGTTGACCTCTGTGACCCTTGACCTTTGACATACGTGCTCCAAAATCTAATCAGATCGTCTTCCTATGGTGATACATACTATCCTTAAGTTTGAAGTTTAAATCTCAAATGGTTCTTGAGATATCGCGCTAACAAACTCAATACAAGGAATTTCATAAGTTGACCTCTGTGACCTGTGACCTTTGACCTACGTACTCCAAAATCTAATCAGATCGTCTTCCTATGGTGATAAATACTATTCCCGAGTCTTAAGTTTAAATCTTAAATGGTTCTTGAGATATTGTGATAACGGTCAAACGGGACGGACGTACGGACGGACAACCCGAAAACATGATGCCTCCGGCACCACCTTCGGTGGCGGAGGCATAAAAATTGTTATACATACCAGATATAGAATGAATATTACCTCTCGTCTTCATAATATTGAATAATTTTCTTCTTCAAAGAACTAAAATTTTGAATTTTGTTATTAAGCTGTTGAACAAATAGTTTATGCTTAATCAAAGTCACCATGCAATTTAAAGCATCGTTTCTTTTGTCTTCAAAACCAAAAATTACATTTTCTAAATTAAAATCTATCTGTAATCGAGAACTTTCATTTATCCATTTCACCGTTTCATTCCAGATTGATTTACTGATTTCACAATTGTAAAAGAAATGTACAATATCCTCCAGCTCTTTTTTACAAAACGAACATTTATCGTTACTCACTATTTTCATCTTATACAGTTGCTTGTTAAAATACAGAATCCTATTTACTATCTTAAACTGAAAATATCTTAAACCACTATCTGGAGTAAAACGTCGACAAATGCCCATTTCCTTTACATCCCTGGTGCATGCCTCTTTTTTTTAGGTGTAAGAAATGCCCCATTTTCACCTCTGATAATTAGCCTTTGTACTTTGACACGTGCTCATTTTTTTCTAATAAAGTGTCTTAACCCTTTCAATAAGTGTCCGCTTTTCCTCTCATCATTTAACGTGCCCCTAATTTCAAGCGACTAAAAGCAATTTCCCCCAAACCTCGCTCGCTATGCTCGCTCATAGTTATAGATGTATTATGTAACTTATCAAAGGTCTTTTCGCTCTTCCGTTATGAGAATGTGCTTATAACCCCATCAGAATTAGGTTTTTCCTCTTTATAAGATGTAACATTTCGCACTGCGACCTCACAAATCTTAAAATGTTTGCTGGCTCGCAAATGAATTTTCAGACCATAACACCCAACTGCAAAGCATGCTGGAACAAATATCGAAATCATTCCTGATAATGTAATCACAATATAGGGATATATACCAAAGTCTAAACATTTGTATATTTTCGCTTTTTGCTGGTGCCTCCCACCCCCCCCCCCCCCCCCCCCCCCCCACTTTGGAAGTCGCCGCCTCTGATGACAATGATAATGATGACAATGATGATGATGATGATGATGATGATGATGAAAAATACTACTGAGAATACTGTTAGGCCTATAGCTGTAATTATTAAGCGGCAAAGTGAGTCATGCAACCAATATAATCATTTTGTAAATTTGGATCAACAAGAAGCGCTTTAATGCAAGGGATACAAAAGTAACACGTGATAGAAATAGGGGACTGAATATGTACGGATGACTTGTCTTGGAAAACACCTGACGACTGGAGGCTATAAGTCTGTTTTGCATGTTCAAGAAAAGTAACACAGAAAAAGAAACATGTGCTCTAGCTAACACAGAATGAGAACAAATCAAACCCGAAGAAATGAATAAATTACACGACTAACCTCTTTAAATAGTATCCTATGTTATCCACTTTGGGGGAGGGGGAAATGCGATGGTATGAGTAGAGCAAATAGGACCAAGAATAAAATACACTGTGGGGGCACAAAATCGGTCAACAAGTAGCGCGTTTCTATAGCATTGCTCTGACGCAACAATGGTGCGCAATTTGTTGACAGCGCGCAGCTAACACAATGGGCTAAGGGAAGGCGCGGACATGCTAGGAATTGATTATCCCCGGGCGCGTCTTTTTTTTAACCTAGACCAGCCAACCTAGCACTGCATTTAATTGGCTCAAAAGAAACGTATACGTCATGCGCTAGTCATAAAGAATTATGTTACTTATACAAGAACTTTTCAGTCTTTCTACATTAGATTAATTCCCTTTGTAGGTGCCCCCTTTTTTCTCCAGAAAGTGCCTTTTTGGTTTTTGGTGCCCCCCCCCCCCCCACTTTGGAAGACTCTTCACCGCCTCTGGTCACGCGGACCTTCGGTTTTGCGGATATTCGGTCTCGCAAGCCTTCGGTCAAGTGGTCAGATCCCGCTTGGCGGCGTGACTAATGTCAAAGTTTTGATGCCCACAAATTGATTTAAGCTTTAACTTGCTGGTTCCTTTTAATCATTACTTAATAATTGGTAAAGACCAGTAATAGCCGATATATAAAGTCAACGTTTCAATTTCTTGCGTGTGAGTCGGTCGATAAGTGGGCTGAATTTCCTAAAAAGGGCACCGTGCACTATTTCATGAAGAAAAAAAGAAATAACAGCAGGTGTAATCGGTTTTTCTCCAGACATGTTGGTATGTTATTATTCTTTGCGCCTGCTAGCTACATGTTATTTTCTTTTGAAGATTGATATAACGGTCGTACTATTTGAGTGTAAACAACACCCCCGTGTTAAGCATACGTTGAGTCTACGTTGCTTTAAGATTTAATTTCATGAAGTTTATTTTCATGTTGGGCAGGTGCGATTACTGAAAAGTTTGTCAATACAGCCCCCTTGGCAAATTCTAATATGGCGTGATAAAACGCACTTTTCTACCTCTACCTTTCATTCAGTTTCTTAAAGAGAAGGTTAAGCACACGTTGAGGGAAAAAAAAAACATTACGTAGTCAATCGTTATCTCTCTCTCTCTCTTTCCTTGTTATGTATACCTTCGCAGTTTTGTTTGTAAACTTCAATAAAACTTGATAAGCCTATTTCATATCTTATTTTTATATTTTTACTCCGGCTCGAAGTGATCCCTCAAGTCCGCCATCCAAAAGATGCCTTTTCACATTTCTCTAACAATTATCTTCTTTTTGTTGTTGTTAATCTAAGCTCCTTTAAAGCAGGTCAATTTGAAAATAAAATCAGGATCAATACATTTATCGGAAGTAAAATCAATAGCATTTATCAATGATCATACTCAGCGAAATATAAAAGAAACAAACAAAAACACAACATAATATGAAATGTGCTGACAATGGGAGCAAGCGTTTCAAACTTTGCAAAAGTTTTTTTTTTTTTTTTTTTTTTATTTATGTGTAAACTTTGCAAAAGTTCGCAAACAAGTGAAATGCATCCATATTGCAAATTGTCTCAAATTCACAAGAACTTTAAACAAAAAAGGATTAACAACTATCAACTATTTCTACTGCGTAGTTTCTTTGACATTTACACGTAATGGACATCGCGTTTGATAATGAACAATCAATAAGTGAAACATTAACGAAAGACAATTTACACGCACTATCGACGTTTCGATTCGAACCCGAATGTTGCCTCAGCTGCTACACAATGAGAAAGAAAACTTTGAAAATGTATAAATACCAAGAGATTACTTAGCAGAAAACAAGTCGTCTTCGTCTCTTTCAGATTCGACATAGACTTGCATTAATATTTTTATATTCTCATCTCATCGTAAGAAAGGACTTGGCCGTCATGGATCGTCATCTGGTACTTTGCTTGGTCGTCATTGGACTCGGTTCACATCAAGTCTCCGCTCAAAGGGGTGAGTGCTCTTATTTAATTCATAAATGTACTGTAGACATCACTTTCCGGAGACGATGCTATGGTATTGTGCCGGGGAGTGGGACAAATGTATTGGCAGGTTCGATGCACAATAATATTCACGCGTTCCATATTAAGGACAGATATGGACAGAATTGGTGCCCTTTGTTCGTCTAACAGTGAAAATCTAATTTTGAAAATTCAAATGATTTTGTTCAAAGGATTATTGTATAAAGTAGTGGCAAAATTAATTTTAATATAATCTACTTTTGTCAACTTTACCAATGCTTTAAATACAGCCTGGAATTGTGAATAGGTTACTTACTACCCTTAAAAAAAGTACGCGTACCACTTTGGTATGCGAGTGAGAATACCACCCTATGAGTCGGCTTCTTAGTTCTGATTTGTCAAATTTAGTATTGAATATTTCTGAAATTGTATTCTTCAAATTTTGTTTGAACCGATTTCAATTACAATTTGCTCACCGATGAAACGGTTTCGCAAGACAAACTTGAAATCAATTTAGAAATTCCCAAAGAGGGGAAGGAGAGGAGATCCTCGGGCCACAATTATCTAAACATGTACTACTCAACACTAGATCTTGAGGAAAACTGTTTGCTATACTGAAAGCAAATTAGCAGGAAGGGCGATAGCGTCTGTTGACTATTTCCTCACTGTTCAGAACATTTTAGAGTGAAAATCTTGATAATCTTTCTTCAATAGGAAACGGGAGCGGCCCTTGTACTTCTGCACCCTGTCTGAACGGTGGGATGTGTGATAGTCTTGGAGATCAATTTTGGTGTTCTTGTCAAGACGGATTTCATGGCACATATTGCGAATTAAATGGTAAGACTGCTTCTCAGAAATGGTTTGACAAATTTAGTATTGAATATTTCTGAAACTGTATTCTTCAAGTTTGATTTGACCGATTTTAATTACAATTTGCTCACCGATGAAACGGTTTCGCAATTCAAACTTGAAATCAATTTAGAAATTCCCAAAGAGGGGAAGGAGAGGAGATCCTCAGGCCAAAATAATATTGGCATGAAGACAAAATACATGTACTCCTCAATACAAGATCTTATGGAAAACTGTTTGCTATACTGAAAGCAAATTTGAAGAAAGGGCGATAGCGTCTGTTGACTATTTCCTCACTGTTCAGAACATATTAGAGTGAAAATCTTGATCATCTTTCTTAAATAGGAAACGGGAGCGGCCCTTGTAGTTCTGTATCCTGTCTGAACGGCGGGAGGTGTAGCAACTATGGAGACTCAGAGTGGTGGTGTTCTTGTGAAGATGGATATTATGGCGATTATTGCGAATTAAATGGTAAGACAGCTTCTCAGACATGGTTTGACAAATTTAGCCTTGCACATTTCTGAAACTGCATTGGTCAAGTTTTAATTCAACCGATTTCGATGATAATTTATCTCAGTGATATAATGTTTTCACAAGTCAAACATGAAATTATTTGGAAATTTCCACTGAGGACAAGAGAGAGAGAGGAGATCCCCCGGCCAAATTAATTTAAGCACTAAATAAATACATGTACTCTTTAAATACAAGATCTTAAAGGCCTTGTTTAAAAATGCCAAAATCTGATGTGCATGGCCCTACGTGTTATCAGCGTGTGTTATGGTGTAATATTGAAGCCCGAAAAAAAATAGCGCTTCAAATGATCATGAAGTGCCTCAAAAAAGTAAAATCTTTGAGTGTCCGGTTTTATCATACTCATTTTCCCCAATAGACTGTAGTGTTATAAAAACCGTTGGGAAAACGGTTTTTGATATTTCGAATTCCAATCATAAATATCTTGATAATCAGACGGGCGATCGGCTTGTAAACGTCATGGGATTTATGACTGACCTAAAGGTTTATAAATATGATTGCAGCATGAGCTTAATCCAGAATTTTGTTTAGAATCTGAGACATAGATACCCAATCCCTTTAAGGAACACTGTTTATTATACTGAACGCAAATTTGCAGGAAGGGCCATAGTGTCCATTTACTATTCCCTTATTGCTCCCTCGTTGTTTCTTAAATAGCAATCTGGAGCGACCCTTGCCTTTCTGCAGTCTGTCGGAACGGTGGGGAGTGTGTTAGCGCTGGAGCCTCATTTAGGTGTTACTGTCAACACGGATACGTTGGAATGCGTTGTGAATATTATGGTAAGACAAATTTAGTATTTAATATTACAGAAACTGTATTCTTCAAATTCCGTTTTAACCTATTTCAATGATAATTGCTCTCACTGATAAAATGTTTTCACAATTCAAGCATAAAATTTATTTGGTGATTTTCAAAGAGGACAAGGAGAGGAGATCCTCAGGCCACAATGACCCAAGAATCACGAACAAAACCCCATTTACTCCTCAAATATAAGATATTAAGGAACACTGTTTATTATACTGAAAGCAAATTTGCAAGAAGGGTCATACGTTCCGTTGATTTTTTCCCTAACTGTTCATAAAATATTAGAGTGAAAATCTAGATCCTCTTTTAAAAGTAGGAATCAGGATAGAAGTACATCTGAAACTATATTCCTTTGTGATGATTTGATTAATATATCAATCCATCATATTTGAATTCCCTAAAATGTGTCTGGCCTTCATCTGAATTTAATATTGCACCAATGGAATGGTTTGCGAACATATGATTTCAATGTCTTTCTGAAATTATTTGGACAAATTTTAGTATAAAAATTTCACACTTAAATTGGAAGGACAGTGCCAAAAAAAGAGTGTTCCTGATGAGGAAGACAGATGGTAAGTTTTTTCTCTAGTGGATTCTTTAAGTTACTTGAAGAAAAGCGTATACCAATCACAGTTGATAATTTCCCGGGAAATACTGGGAAATACCCACACGCGTACCATTGAACTTAAATAATGTGCAATAACAAACATAGCAATGTGACTAAACTCCATCAGATAGACTTAAATGTTTTTTAGTTGATTATTTTCAATAACTTCATGGGTATCCTAAAACTTTAGATTGTTGTTTGTTGTATTCTATTCATATTTTAAAGATCAAAATTCAAAACATGCTGTACTGCCTAATTCTCCTGGTGCCTACCCATGAGCTGTCATTCCTGTCAATCTCCTGGCAGTACATGTCCTGGGTGAAAACCATAACATATAGAATAGTAATTGATTTTGATGTTCTAATTCAACATACAAATGAAAATGGTCTGGCTCATTTACAAGGGCACCATCCGAATTACAGTATGATAATGCTTCATGATGATTTACAAGCTGAAAATAAATAATACCCATCTAGGGAGGAACCCTCTATAGCATTGGCAGATTGTGGGCAGGAAGGCATAGCTGACCCATGCTCCCCCTTCACTTCCTGTGAATCCAAGTGGCATACAAAATTACACAAACCCCAAAATGTGCTGCCCCTTTTGAAATGTTATACCCCAAAGGTACATAAATAATGGGATAACTGTTTTGTTATAATTTATTTTGTTTGGTTGCTCTGTACAAAGTTAGACATCGCACATTCTACAACACTGTGCCCTATAATTGGTCCTTCATATATTTACATATACATGTACATGTATAACATTAATTAGTTGAAAGCCAACCCTTTCCCATACAAGTTGGGGATTGAAATTATCATGTCCCATTGCCTATGTCCTAATAGGATATGTATACACTTAGTATCAAATGCTATTTATATGCAGAAATAAAGAAGAGACCCTAGGCCTTGGAGTTAATGCATATAATGAAAAATGGAAATGATATTTATTTATTGGTTCACATTAGCGCATTATATCCCCATTTCCCAATGTTCAGTAGGAAAGAACAGGTGACCTTACCTGTATACATATATACATGTATGACCCACTTGATTGGGTAATGCTGAAATCATTCTTTAAACTAAATATCATGTAATCCCGGCCCCCCCACTCAGTGTTATTTAGGGTACGCGTATGCTTGTACCCTCTTTTTGAAAAGACCCCCTATCTGAGCACTGCCAACATTTCCGAACCCCCCTTTCGCGGGCTTTTCGCGGGCTTTTCACGGGCTTTTCCTGCCTTGAAGACCCCCCTAAATCCGGAACGCTGCTCAATGTACCCCCCTATCTCAGGACATGCAGACACCCCCCCCCCCCCCCCCCCCCTCTCATCTCAGATAAGCTGTCATTACTGGTTGGCACTTCTCAAGTTCAAGTTCAAGTTCTTCTTCTTGATCATTTTGAAGCACAATTTTGTTTAGGGCTTCAATATTACACCATATCACAGACACTGATAACATGAAGGGCCTTGCATCTCAGATTTAACATTGTTAAACGATCCCTTTAATACACAGCCAGGAATACTAATGCAGCGGTGTGTGAATTAGGGTAGCCTACACTACAGTACAAAACTACATACTAGGTCTAGATTCAAGTCCCACATATTCATTTTCATGGGTGTAGGAAAATGAGTTTGAAAGTGTTATTATTACGATCAAACTATAGGGCAAACTACTCACCTGAATGTGCCACCCTGTGAGCCACAGGTAGACAGCCACAATATCCACAACGAGGAGACTGTGGGTCCTGCTCAAAGACGTCCCAATCATGACAATTTTGGCAGGGCCCACGCCTCATAGCCCATCTTGATGCCCGGCGCCCCGGCTTGATGCCGAGCCTAGACCGATATGCATGATGAGCGCGCCGTACAGACTATACGTTCTGTTGTTATCTCTCTCTCTCTCTCTCTCTCTCTCACACAGATTTTGAGAAGTCCGTACTGCCCCTGTACTGGGACGAGAGTGCATGGGACTCAATGTGTTTACTTTTCATAATGAAATAATCCTGAATGAGCTTTCAAAACTAGCAGGAATTTCTGAAATCTGATCGCGGGATTTCATCAATTTTTCTATGTTCAACTTCAAGATTTTTTATAACCCCCTTTTTTAATTACAAAGAGATGAGAGAAAAACACCCCTTTTTTAAAGAAATCTCCGGGTGAAAGTCAAATACACCCCCTTTTTTTTACATTTCTCGGGCCGGACTTTGTCGCACGAAAAGTACCCCTTTACCGGACATTTTGGCAACACGCATGCGGTCATTTCCAAACCTGAGTGGGGGGGGCCGGGCATGTAATATCCTATATTGACCAACTTAGCAATGTGCAAAATTGTTTTTAATGACTTTGTGTGTGTAAAATCTTACAATCCCAAACGATTCAATGCAGACAAGTGTGATAACGGACAAAGGCGAACAATACATGTACTGAAATAATTATATCGATATTCAGTTCAGATATGTAGCTCTTGAATAGGGACTTTTAGATTTGCGTGGACTGATACGTGGTACTTCCATTCACGGCAGTGCTCTAAAAGGACGTCGATCGTAGCATAGACCTATTGTCTTCGTGCGAATCTAAAAGTCCCTAATATTCCCACGGTGTGAACACTCTACGTGTTTATGATGAGAATTACAATACAGTCTAAGATAAAAGTTGAATTGAATTGACTTAGAAACATTTCAACTGTATTTCCTGCTTTCCATTTCAAAGGTGGTACTTTCAATAGCATTAAGATAGCCTGAAAGCCGTAGCCTGTCCTTACATCTTTTCAATCATTAATTTGCGTGACTCCCTACCTTGAATTAAATCGGCTCTATGTTGCTTTTTGGTGTTTGATAATGACTCTTGCTCAATAATCTAAACATTTGAAGGTTTTCAATTGTAAAAATACTGATTTGGAGTATTTTCCTGTATTTCCCTGTATTTTCTGTATTTGTCAAAGTTTACTTGGCGGTATTTATCAGCCGATATTTACACTGTACCTGCCAATCCTGAAAATCTAAACAATCATACGAATTATGACGAACACAATTTTGACAACTGACCATTCACATACTGAAAAGTATTAATATTTAAATAAAATACATGTGTTTAAAGGGCTATTACTTTATTGCCATGATGTGAATACTCTGTGTGTTCAGGCGCGTACGCAGTGGGGGGGGGGGGGGTTGAACCCCCCCTTTTTTTTTTTTTTAATAATAAAAAAGATATTAATAAAACAAATTAAAAAAAATTGTTGTATTAAATGGATGACCAAACAAAGCTGAACGTTCTCCTCCCGCCCCCCCCCCCCCAACGAAACGAAATATCGACCGGCAAAATTTTCATATTTTAGAAAAAAAAATAAAAAAGATATAGGCTATGTCCTCTTAAAAAGTGGTCTTTATAGGCAGGTGTCTTTATGTGCAAACTCCTATAGTACATGTTTCAATGAGAAACCATTTTCAAGAGAAACCAACAAATGGGCCTTTGTAGACATGTGGTATTTGTAGAAAGGTGAAATGCCTGGATTACATTTGGCCTGCGATTAGTCTACGGAGCCCGTATCGTGCCCGCATCCCCTTTTCCGTGCGGCCTCTGTGCGGAGGCAGGAGGCGGCCGTGAGATTTTCGTACGGATTCACGGGCTCCGCAGCCTTTACGATTTTGTTTCGCGAGAAGTTTAACAAATTTGAAAAAATCGTAAGCCCGTAGCCCGTTTACATGTCGTAGATGGCATTGCACAATCCCCGCACGGGCATCGCCCGGAGGCCTCGCACTAATTTTATTGTGCAGCAAACGTACAATTTTTCGGTGAACATGGGGGCAAAAAAAATCGTACAGAGATTGTAGACTCGTGGGGCATTCGCACGGCCTTTGCACAGCAATCGCAAGGTTGCTGTACGGCCACCACGCCTTCTCCACGCAACCTTTGCACAGGAGCTGCACGGGCTCCGTACGATTTCCGTGCGGAGGCTGCGGAGACTGCATGGCTACTGCATTCAAATTGCACGATTTCCGTACAATCTCCGAGCAGCCTCTGTACGGGTTTGCCCCGGCCTGCCCCCGAGGGCCAATACAATAAATGGCACGATGCTCGTAGATAATGTAAACACAAACATCGTAGCCCGTAGCCTCCTACGATGTCTACGAAAATTCGTAGACTAATTTATTGTACGGCGCCCGGGGCAAATGTTATCCAGGCATAAAGCAGGTTTGACTGTAATAGTAATAATAATAATAATAATAAACAATATTTATAAGGCGCTTAATACTGGTGTCTCTAAGCGCACCATATTCTGACTTAACAATTATTTACCAAAACTTATAATAAACACACAACTTATCTGTTCTTTATTCAATAAATCATGCATATATAATAATAAAAAATAAGATAAGAGTGAGATCAAACATACATACAAGAGGTCAAAGATAGGATCAAACATAGGATCGAACAAACAAAAAATAAGACGGTGTGCACCTCCTTTGACCGACTCACAACTGCAGAATATTATTTATGACTTAAAAAGTAATGATATAAATAATAATATTAAGAAGAAAGAGAAGAACACAAACAACTTGCAATGGGTCTATCTTAATAATAATAATAATCTTTTACAGTCCACTCCAAGTTTTATTAATTTTGTTTTTCTTTCTTCACAATGACAGCATAGTCATCAATTTAGAAGCAAAGATTTGATATTTTCCAATAATTGCACTGTAATTCTACTATTGCAACTAGTCTATAAAGGTATATTTCTTCCCTCTGTTACACATTCCATGTTGTAAATGTAATATTTTTAACAAGTCAAATGAATTCAAAGCTAGTCTATATTCCGATTCCTCTTTGAGCAGAGCAGCTAGGGGTGGATTGATCGATAGCGATGTTCAAAAGTAGATAAAGCAAACCAAACCCACAACTCACACAACCACCCGGAACAAAATATTCAACAAAAAATAATAATTAAAACAGTTCAAATCAATCGGAAATTGAAGAGTAAGGTTGATTTCTGCGAAACGTACACAAACAATTTTGGTCCTTTTTTTAGTTAGTTAATGCGGAAGATTATCATGGAAAAAATGTCCCCTGAAAATATTGACTCTTCAAATGCCTTCATATTCGAAATATGACAAAAAGTGGCTCAGTGTGTGGACCACGTTTTCATGCAAACATGTTTTTGAAGTCCCATATACGTTTCTGTTCGACTATATGTCATTTTAAGGCCATTATATCTCTAATCACTTTGATGATTCCAAATCCTCACAGTAAACAACATTACTAGTTATATGTGCTACATGAACAACCTTTTATAATCGCTTCCAGAGAGTTCTTTCACAATACAATTACAATCGCATGACCAGAACTCAACTTTATCTATAATTTTAATCGCAACTCTGTACTAAAGCGATAGCAGTTTTGTAAGTTTGCGCCTTAACTTTTCAAAGACTTCAGACCACCCTGAATTAATGGAACTCTATACGACTGGACATTAGCTTATGATTCAGATATTCTAAGCCATGTTTCTCTACCTTTTTGAATTCCAGCTTGGAGGTCGTACTAACAACTTACCTAAATTCTTTGCCAATTATGGATTAAGAACGGTAAGTTTATTATCTATCGTATATTAATAAGAATATGATAACTTTCAGGAATTAAAACACTCTGTTCCTTTGAATATCCATGTAGTATGGCCGGAAAACTATCTAGATCATTATCACATGATTAAATTTATCTTTGTTTTCTCCTCCAAAGACTGCAAATTGGAGAAAAAATAATATTCCACGGTCATATCTTAAGTTTTTTTTCTCTAATCGAAACCAAGCGATATGACACAGATTGCCAAAGTATCCCTGATACCATTATTTAAACTTTCTTTTTTCCCTCATTAATAAAATATGATTCACCAATTTTAAGAGATTATGAATTTCAAGTTTTCTCTCCAAATTCTGTGTTTGTTTAAGCGTTCCTAAATAGTCGATATTATTGATGATGTTAATGTGATTAGTATTTATTATTATTTACTTTTATTAGTTAAATGCACACAAGACTCTCACAATTTCTCACTCATCTTCACACACATACACGCCCACACAAGCACCCGCTCTCTCTCTTTCTCTTACTTTCCCCTCCCTCTTTCTTCCCCTAACACCCCAAATCTCAATCTAAAGTAAATGAAATTTAAAGATATAAGTTATTATTTAAAAAAAACAGATGGAGAATACAATAAACTTTTAATCAGACGTTAGCATCGAGGAGTAAACTATGGATAAATTCATCTGCCAATATCCCCAACTTTTTAAAATTAAAGAAGGAATTATTCAAATGTTGTTTTTGTTTATTCACGACCACCCCCCCCCCCCCTCCCTTCGCCACCCAACGCCCCTTTAATTTCACTTTCCAATCTAAATGTAAAGCGAGAATGGAGTTGTTGCCTTCATTTATGTGAAATTATTTCTTCCTCCAGCCTTTCAATTTTATTCCAACCTCTTTACTCTTAACTCTTTTCCCCATTCTTTCCTCCTTCTGTACCTTTCTTCATCTTCATCATTCTCTCTTTGCGTTCTTAAATGTATATTTATATTATCTTGTCTTTATACAGGTGTTTATTCCCATTTTCCACATAGGCTTATGCTAACTGGGATTATATTACGCCTTCGTCCTCTTGTTAATATGCTGGAGAACAGTTATCGATCATTATGAGAAGAAAATACATTATATAATTTGACTTACATTGCAAATATAAAATAATACAAAAAAAAATTGTCTTTTAAATGAATTAATTGAATCGAATTCTATTTCAGATAACACAACTGTAGCCTAGAAGTACCATGAGCATTGAAAAATGAGGAGAAAGACCATGAACAAGGGATCATCTATTCTACCGTGACATGAGAAACATTTGCAGAAAATTCAATTTAATCGATTAAATTTATTTGACATCATTTAAAGGAAAAATCAAGTACAAACCAATTCAGAGTACATTATAGGACAGGACAACTAAAAAGCAACATTTGCTTGTAAATGAAGCCCTTATCAAGTTAAACACATTATTAGATACGTTTGAATTAATAAGAAAACTCCACTCTGAAACATGAGGAAAATAATTATCTACTCCATATTTATTTTCCATTATATAAAGATCTTGAAATAGTATATAAAAGGTTATTATAATGGATTTTTCTTAAAAATAAAACAATTGCACGATAGGTAGAAAGGCCCAAGTATTTATATTCAAAACGCCTTCCAAGAGAAAAAGAGAGAAAAAAGAAGAGGAGACATTTGAGCACTAATTTCATCAACATAAAATATCTAAGAAATGATTCATATCAAAGATATTTTTATCACATCAGTCACGGTATTTGTATACGTTAATCCAACGCAAACCATCCATGATGAGCATTATAGCAGTCAAATGACGTCTTTTAAAAACAACGCACCACTAGCTTTATATGTTTACAATTACTGTGTGTATTTCAGAAAAGCTTAGTTTACTTTTGATATTGAAAATGCCACTATCTGAAATTCGAATTCCTAAAAACAAAAGTTGAATATGAAGTTGAATTATATTTATCTGTCGGAAGTTTCTGTAATGTGTTAGGGCCTATGTTACCATTATTATCATTGTAATAAATCAATATTGGTCTTCCCTCAATAAACCAGTTTGCTGTTTTTTGTATGTGTCCAGTATGTAGTGTTAAATCAATAAAAACGTTACGTAAAACCCATGTAAATTGTTCATAAGTTCATTTTCCATTTAAAAAGAAAGCAAAAATTACTTTTTTGGTTCTGAATACATATTAAATCACTACTACTAATAAATAGTCCTAAATAAATGGTTCCGCCCCCTATCGTTCATATATACGTCCCATTAATTAATTAGTCCAATGAAACCTAACCCTAATTCACCCCCAACAAAAAAACTTTCCAAAGTCTTGGTTGTATGTCTAAGTTTTCAACTTATAGCGTTGAAGTGGGCCTACCCCTCCCCCACCCCTCCCCTTCCTAACATTTTTCCCCAATAGGCATTATGGATCACTACAACGTATGACTTAATCGGATATGAGATAGAGGGTGGCGATTGGTAAAATCTTAAGATATATTGATCGAAAAAGAGGAACAGATACAAAGGTGACAATTGATAAAAAAAGTGAGATCTGGAGATATACATACTGAGAAAAAGAGAGGAGGGAATTCTTTAAAGATAGAATGACATTGATAAGGAGATTGAAAGAGAGAGAGATTCGGAAAGAGGGATTTTAAAGAATAAGATATGATGAGATCTAACCATAACCCAATGGAGAGAAAGAAATAATCAAAAGAAATTTGATGAGAAGATAAGAAGAGAATGGGAGAGAAAGAAAGGTTGAAAGGTGGAAACTAAAATACTCAATGGTCGAGTACAGGCACAATTTCACCAAAGGGACGACACCACTTCTCCGAATAAAACTTTCCAGTCTTTAAACTCTAGCGGGTGAGTCCTTCAATTGAATTCGATTGAAATATACTTTAAAAATATAAGATATGAAAAATATCCCACTTTGCTACCAGACTATGGGGTGGTTACCCGATTATATATAGGTAAAAACTCTTTTATGTTATAGGGGTAAAAGTTGTCAGTGGCGAGGATCTGTATACAATTCAGAGGAAAATCATAAGTATAGTATAGTATATCCGGCGACACCAATCCAATGTAATTTATACTGAACTATTGCAGAAAGTTAGGCAAACAGTGCAGTCGCCTACTTGTACGTCTTTATATGACTTTGGCCCTGACAATTCTTATTTAGTATATCGAAATTTAAGACAATAACAAAAAATCAACGTTTGTGGAAACGACACAAAAGTAAAAATAGGTTTTGTTTTGTTTTCGTCAACAAGAATCTAGAGCATAAAACATCTCCATATGAAAAGTAAGAACAGATCGAGCTCAAATTCATACATAATGGTGATGATGATAATGATAATGACAATGATGATGGTGAAAATGATGATTCCGATGATGCCGATGATGAGGATGAAAACTACTGAGAATACTGTTAGGCCTAAATGTAATTATTAAACGGTAAAATGAGTCATGCAACCAATATACACTGTCGCTCATAAAGGTGGAATATTTTAGTTTTACCCCAATTAATGGAATTATTTAAAAAATAATTTCAAAATAATAATACAAGGAATCCGAAAGCAACACGTGATATAAATAGGGGGACTGGATGTGTATGGATGACTTGTCTTAGAAAACACCTGACGATCGGAGGCCTTAAGTCTGTTTTGTTCATGAGTTACACAGAAAAAGAAAACATGTGGTCTAACATAGAACGAGAACAAATCAAACCCAAAGAAGAAATAAATCTGACGACTTACCTCTCAGTGTCCTATATTATCCACCTTGGGGGGGGGGGGGAGGGAACTGCGATGGTATTGAGCAAACAGGATCAAAAATAAATATTTGTGCCGCGTATTCACTGTGGGGGCCCAAAATTGGTCAACAAGTACGTAGCACGTTTCTATAGCATTACTCTGACGCAACAATGGTGCGCAATTCGTGACAGCGCGCAGCTAACACAATGTCAATGGGCTAAGGGAAAGCGCGGACATGCAGACTGGAAAATTATTATCCCCGGATTGTCGTAGAGATTTGCAATTATTCGCAAAAATGGCAATGGGGGCAATGACCAATCAAGAACATTGTTGCATGGCCTTCTAGTTTACAAATCTTATCCTCAACCGATCAGATTAGTTGATTCAAATTTACAATGGACTGAAAATGACTGTTTACACATGAATTAAATTTCGGTTATAAATATTTACAGTCTGAATTCACCTATCGTCTTCCATTTGATTTTCTATTAGATCGGGATCATTTAACCAACAAAAAAATTATCGCTTATCTGTTGTTTTTAAGGGGCCAGAATGAGAAATGAAACATTTGACTATCCCTTTCAGTACATTGATTACATCAAACATTAATAACCGATTCACCACTTAGAGATTTTCATACATTTAGTATTAATGTCAATGCTTCTCTTTTACTTTTTTTAATGTGTTTTTCTAGTTGTCTGCTCACCACCAATTATAAGCAAAAGATTACATATCCAATGGTTAATTGGTGGGTAAAAATGAAAATGGTTGTTTATATCAGACAAAGTATGGCTAGTATATATTTATACAACCTTGGGTTTTGTACCTGAATGCGATCTCAAAGACTTTCAAAATATCAATGCAATTAAGATAGTTTTGTGGTTTGCGTTTCACCTTTGAAATGTGCTAACATTACAGTGACAAACAGTGTATGACATAATCTGAATGAGATTTATATAGGATAGGCAATACAATGGGTATCAAAATTGTCTATTAGCCGATATCGCGAATATCTTTGCGATTGAGGCGCTTCTATACTGCTACAAAAGAAAACAACAATACAAAGACACAGATAAGGTCTAATTGATAAGTATGATGCTTTTAATTTCTTCATAGATATTAACTTAGATATATTTCCATATGAGCAACAATACATCATAAATTTGTAATATAGTCATCAAAAGTGAATCCAGTCCAAACAAACTTATATTTGAAGTATTCAACTTTTAATTATTAATATTAAATTTTCTGATATAAATTCATTAGTTTTTATTAGCTCATTGAACAGCAATTTGAAGTTAAGCGACCTTCATTCCCTACTACATTATACTGATGTTAACCTTAATAATGTTGACTGAAATACTTTCTAAATATATGCCACACTTGAAAAGACAAAAAAAATGTTTGTGTTTATCATAAATGTGGAGGGGCAAAAATGTTTTGATCGATAAAAACCAGCCCCTCGATCAGAACATTGGCCATTTATGTGACAAGTAGTGTAAATTCAAAGGTGCGGCGCTAGAGGAGGTATTCTTAAAACATATTCATTCAGTTGTGCTGCAATATTTTGTCAAATTGCAGTTCATGTGTAAATCTAACTATAAAGTCAGAACCTTTTATCAGTAGTTGAATATAATGAAACACTATTACTTTACTTGCATTTTCACTGCTCAATTCATTTACGTCTGCAGAATAGCGGGCTTTATAATTCTAACATAGCTCTGCTATTTTTAGATGCTTACAAAAAAAAATTCTCATAGAAATCACATATATATCTCTTAGATATCAGTCTGTCATGGCAAGCCTCGAAAGTGCAGATAAATATTTAATTATTGATAATATAAACTATATCTTTATTTTCACAAATATACAGGAGAAAACCAAAAAGACAAATAACCATGTGATTACTAAATGCAAAATTCATAATTGGTGACACATTTTTAGATCTTTCAACCCTTAAAATAAGTAAATAAGTCAAGAGTTTGTGAATACAGAAGCTGTTTGAGCAGAATTCAATCCTGTTCTCAAATAGGGGTGATAGTAAGCATTTGCAAACGATGACACATGTGACCTTTAACATTACAATCTCAAACCAAAAAATATCCACAAAAAAATCATAAATATTTCTGTGACCTTCAGCCGACAGTTAAGACTTTCATTCCATGTGGCTGTTTCCAGTGATTGTTGACATCAGCCTATTCATACTGTAAACTAAATTACTTATATATTTTATCAATAAATCAACAATGAAGTTCATTAAGTGAACAACCTGAGGGTAATCCCAAATTACTTCCCCCTGCTTTAATATGCGTTAAGCCAGGTCTCTTTGATACACTAAATGTAACACAGTGATTTATTTGAAATTGTGATAACAATAATAACAGGCAATGATTCAAGTTAGCATAGTACACCAGAATTATAAGCCTCATGGATTGGCGAAATTCAAGTATAAAAAAAAAAACATTGTCAAACTGATTTCTGGGACTTCAAACTGACAGTTAGGAATTTTATTTTAGTACACAAAGGGCCACTCTACCAAATGGGAGTTCTAATAGGGAAGCTTGAACTAGAAGAAAACTTGTGCTACAAACGCTGTTAATGAACAAACAAAAAGGGAAATAAGGTACTTTTAAGTGCCACATACTCCCCACATACAACACATGTAAATGTAATTTCCATTAAATGAAATTCATAATTCTAGTTTCTATGTTTAATTTAGTACTGCATCAATCTATCATGGCATAATTAAATGTAGAATAAAGTGATGAAGGTGTTGAAGGTGAAGATGATATTAATGATGATAGTGATGGTGATAGTGATAGTGATGACGACAACAATTACAGTGTTAATTTATGACGATGGTGTGATAGTGTTGTTGATGATGATGATGATGATGATGATGGTGCCTGTGATGCATATGAACGATGATTAGGAAAATTATCAGTGTGCAATTTAAACTGATATTTGGACTAAATATCCATGAACACGAAGATGGAGAGAAAAAAATCTTGAAACAATGAAGGTATTTCCTCAAATAATTTTTGAAAGTGATGAAATGATGGAAAAAGGGTACATGAAATATTTCAGAAGCATTAGAGCTACAGTATAAACCTTCTTTAATGGTGTATAATAGTATTTATGTTTCTTGCATGACTAAATAACAGGTTATAAAATCATGGCAATCTAATTGTTTTAAATGCACGCAAAAAAAGGTAACGTAAGAAAGTGGATACAGTAGGCAATATCAGGGGCGGATCTTTTTTTTCACGATTGTGACTTCAGCATGAAGCAGTGCACTTTACCCAATTATTAAACCCCAGTGCATGAAATTTATCACAGATTTTATTTCTTCTTTTTTTGGTGGTTATTTTTTGCAATTTTAATCATTTTCTTCCTTATCTCTCGCAATATATATTAGGTAGCCAATGTATACATAATCAGTTTTTCTTCACACACATATTCATTTGCTGTTGTCTTTAAGCTCAATTTAGCTTGATTACGGTAGCTTTGCCACACCGATAGGCGCAAGAACCAACAGTCAAAATACAAGTCACGGCAGTACTGCATCTCTTGGCGCCACTTGAAATTGCACGACCTATCATATACAGCTGGTTTGTGACATTGCTAGAGAGAACAACCTTCACCTTGAAACACCATCGATTAAGTTGGATCGTGGGTTAACTGATACCGGCTTGTTTCAACTGGGATTTGAACTCGCTCAGGGTGTGCTGTAGGCTGATGATGAAGCCTTTAGATAAGGGGAAGAGGGAGTATGGAGGCATGGAGCTGCTGCCATCATCCAGTAAGGAAGCTCCGGCTCCGTGGAATATCTGGCTCCAGCCCGGCTCTAGAGTGGTGCGTTCTGGCTTGGATGGTGATGCAGAGACTGATGAAGTACATGGTTGTGTGGCTTCTAGTGACGAGGAAGGAGTGGTAATGGTGGTGGAGGGTGGAGAAATGGTTGCAGGGTCTGTTTGGGAGATTGACGTCGTCTCTGTTGCAGGTTCTGATGGGTGATGTAACACAGAATCAGGCTTTGAAGTGTTTTTTGATGATGAGGAGGAGGAGGAAGAGGAGGATGAAGATGGTGGTGGTATTAGTGCTTTCGGAACATCACTTGATGCTCCATCTTCTGTAGAGGCTGTCTTTATCGTAGCTTCTTCATCGGGCTGCATCACTTGGTCTTGCTGACACGGTGATCCTGGAAAAGTCTCTGCTGGAGGTTGGCTCATGGCTTTTGGGATATCTTCCGACCTTAATGCAAGATCGAGCCAAGATTCAAGCCGCCTCATCAACCTGATCAAAAGAAGAAAATGTAGATAGGAAAGAATCGTTGTCGTCACATTACAAACATTACAGAGTACCATAATAAAAATGATGATATTCTACAACAAGATGACACTTAATAATTTAAAAGAATCTCAGAAATAAAGACAGACTTTACAGACTTACAGAACTTCTTAAAGGAACACTGATGGTACTTTCAGGGTCATGAGACAACATTTCATATACAGTGAAGACATCAAAAAGCAAACATAAAAGAAACAATTGGAATGACTGTTATCAGAATATATAACTCTTGGAATACTTTATATGATTGATCAATGTATAACTATTGGAGAGTATCATTTGCTCACATAAAAAAGTAGTAAATCAATCTCTGTCCTTACCTGACACAATGTTTCTTGCAAAACAAGAGCGCTTCTTCCTTGAACAAGAATGGCGGAGACGACACCATCTTGCTCATGGACTAAAGAGAAAACAAACAAAAATAAAAGCATCTCTTGATGAAACAGGTGATCCAATATTTGCTCCAGTGACAATTGCTGTGGACCCTGGATCATAAAACTTGTTATCGATAACAAATTGCGATCATCACTGTTATAAGCTACTGAAATCGTTGCATTTGATTGGCTGAGAGAAAATTTGTTATGGAAATGAGACACTTGTTATGGATATCAAGTTTTATGAAACGGGGCCCTGGGCTATATTTCGTAAAAATTATAGGGTTATGATTAAGGTTGCGATTGAGTTTAGAGTTCAGATTTCAGGTTAGGTTTAGTATAGGGTCCATATACGGATTTCAGTGTGCAGTGGGTATGATCTTCAACAAGACTGAGTCAATCTCTTTTCCATTTCAATTGTTCCAAAAATTCACAGTATACATCAATTCTTGAGTACTACAGTGGAAAGTCGTTATAACGAGGGCCTTGCAACGAAAGAAATTACCTTCATGAAGCTTGTTATATCAGGGTAAAAATACATTAAAAAATAAAGAGCTGGGACCATCAAAATCACCTTGTTATAACGGATACCTTGTTATGTCAGAGCTCCTTATAGAGTTTCCACTGTATATAATGGCTCTTTCCAAATTGTTTCCAGACATTTTCAATCACTTTGCAATCACAATATAAACAAGTACTCAAATTAATCTTTAAAACACACAACCTTTCACACTTAACCCACCTGCACAAGTTTAACCAGGGCCATCTCGTTGTACATGCGACAGTTTTCCATACTCTCCGTGGTTCCACGGTGTTTGTCGTACCCAGCCTCATTGTAGTATGGTTCGTTAACAAGAATCAAGCCTTGGACAGAAACCAACAGCTGAAGAAGATTAGACGATGATGTCCACATCTCGTTACCCTGTAGACAAGAAGGAAAACATAATCATGTTACTAATGATTTAATGATAATAATCATAAAAACAATAAAAACAATAATGCATATATACAGAAAACCTGTCTATAGCGACCGCCCAAGAGAAACACAAAAAATGGTCTTTGTTCACAAGTTCCTTTAGTACATGTTTCAATGAGAATCTATTTTCAAGGGAAACAAAAAATGTGGTCTTTGTAGACAGGTGGTCACTATAAAGCAGGTTTGAATGTATATTGCGCCATTTTTCTCAGTGCATGACTTATTTAACCCCCAATTCTAGCCATGTGGCCATGATAAAGTACTCAAGTGTTTCCAGAAATGTCTTCCTACCAAGCACCACTTTTTCTCATGGGGATAGACACTGGGGGAATTAAGATCAATGTCTTGGCAAAGTATTATAGTGCCGTGGTAGGGATTTTAACCCTCTACCATTGCATCTATATTGATACAGTACGCCCAGACACCTTTCATCTCTTTCACAAAGTTAATTTGTGAATACTAATTATAATAATTTTTTTAACCCAGGGAGGCCTCATCAGCATCAATGCTGTTCTTCCCCGAGGGCCATGCAACTATTATTATCCCAGCAATAGCCAGGTACCCATTTACACCTGGGTGGAGAGTGGCAAATGTGGATTAATGTCTTGCCAAAGATGTTGGTGCCTCGCTGAGATTCAAACGCTCAACCCTTAGATGGAGAGTCAAGTGAATAAATCACGATACCACAACAGCTCCAAGAATACATTCTAAAGTTCTTGGATAGAAGGAAAACTTGAAGGAATCAATGGTTACATCAGGAAATACATAGTTCAGGTTGTGGGCCTGTCTTCCTGAGTATGTAGAAGGGATAGCGATAGCGATAGATGGATGTGGTATGGAGACAAGACGGTGATGAGTTCAATGAGGAACCCAAAATGCTGACTTTAGTTAAAGATGATGATGACAATTATGATTCCTTTTGCTTTTTTTTTTTTTTTTTTTTTGGGGGGGGGGGGGGTATTTTCTAGGTCTTTTCTTTTTTTTGACCAGCACTTCACCCCGTCAAACAATTCTACCATTAGACTCTCCTGCCAACTGACCTTTCCTGACCATGTTCCAAGAAGGCTGAGGCACACCTTGCCGTCACTGTAGAGATTGGGGTTGAGACGACCGGTGCAGAAGGACAGGTAGTGGACCTTGGGCGGGGTCTTGGGGTAGTCGCCTAGCAACCGAATATCAAAGAAGAACACTCCGTCCTCGTAAGGGGTGTTGACAGGTCCCTCGATCATGACGGAAAACATGTCCTGTGGGGGTTTAAAGAGGCATGCTTATTTAGGATTGGTGATGAAAGAATAGTATCCAGCTTGAATTACATTGGAAGCAAAGATTACACAGTGAACTAATTATTCATATCCTAACTATTTTTGATGTATGTGAAAAATTGTTTTATCCCGATTTATGTTTCTTGAGGATGTCACATTTTAAAGCTAACATCTAAAAGTATTCAACAAAACCCTTTTTCAAAAACCTTAAATGATTTAGTTGTTAACTGTATAGCTTTGGCGACTAAACAAAAGAAAATCTGACTGAAATTCCACTAGAAGCAAACGTTACACATAGGGACTCATTATTGGGAAAATTATATTCTATAGAGTCAAATATTATTTGTCCATAAAAATCAACAAAGGTAGAATACTTTCTAGAACATACATTACTTCATCTGTTTGGAGTCAGAAGGGTGATTAACACCTTTCCAAAAACCTGACTTCCTCATATATGTAGAGGTACACATTATCACACATCTGACTATATTTCTGTAATATTTCTTTCTGTTTTCCTTATTCCGTCATATTGTCTAAATCTAAATTGGACATTGGATACCGAAAGAACAGAATGGGGTTGGCCAATTCTTTCTTAAGGTAATGTAACATGTCAATGAATGAGATGTACAAAGATGGGAGCATACCATTCTGTCCTCAAAGGCTTTTACCAAGATCCCTTGAGGGAGAGCAGTCTGGAGCAGACGAACCTTCAAAAAAAAAACAAGATGAGTGGGATATATGTCATAGGTCAAGGGTCATCTTGGGGACATAATCAATGCATTTTTTTTGTGTGTGTGTGTGTGTTTTATTAAAAAAATCAAATACAATCAGAATATTTACAAGTACTTGCAGTACAATGTAGATCAAAACCTCACGAAAAGTAAATTTACACTAAGATGCAGGCAATTAGATGCCTGCACATGTATCGATATACAACATTATAACCACTGCATCTTGCATGAGGTAGCCTAAGGCTGTACCAACATTTTGGCATTAGAAAGAGAGAGTGGTATGGGCATCTTGTGTACACAACTGACTTCTTGAAGACGTAAATTATTCATGATTTTTACTCATCTTTTTTCATGTTATCGCTGCTTTTTTTTCTTTTGACGACTCACAAATGATATGACGTTGATAATATTAAAAATCTCACCTCTTTTTTCCAAGTCTGTAGGAACTGTTTTTGGTTGGTTGGTTCCTGGGCGCTGCTGAAGTAGTGACAGTCTGGTAAGGAGGATACCACTATGAATCCTAAATGAAAACAGAAAGCATGTCCACTGATGTATAAACATATACAGTCAAACCTGTCTATAGCAACCGCCCAAGGGAAACACAAAAAGTGGCCTTTGTAGACAGGTTGTTTAGTACATGATTCAATGAGAAACCATTTTCAAGAGAAACGACAAATGTGGCCTTTTGTACATGTATATTATATATTTTGAAAATGTTCATTAACCCTTCGGTTGCTTTCTTTGCTTCTCTGCATGGTCCCTCGTTTGCCAAACACGCACATTTTGTACAAAACAATAATGTAATTCTCATAAAAATTCTCATAGAAACAAATTCTCAGCATTTATAAAGCTCGAAATACAATTTAATTTATAAGAGCTTCCAAACTTGAAGATTATTACCCCGGCTTTAGCTGTGCTGCCATTGTGGCGCTCTATCATTTCAAGGATTTAATTCCTGCCAGGTGCCCATTTACATCACCTGGGTTGAGTGTGGCAAATGTAGATCAATGTCTTGCCAAAGGACATTAGTGCCGCGGCGGGACTCGAATCGCGGACCTTGTGATCGACAGTGCGGCAACCTTACCACTCGACCACGACACCTCTACGAATATAGGCACCAAGTGACAGAGGGATTGCGTTATGCAACAAAGCCGCTTGCAGAAGTACCTTTTTCCGGCCTTGATTAGCTCCATAACAACACTTTTAACACCTGTTATACATTAATCTTGCACTGGAAATAATCTTGAAGCCTTTGGTATATCTATCCCACGATAAATGGCATATAAGATTTAAACGTCCATAATAAATTTTACAAAGCCCCCTTTTCCTTTTGAAAGAAGCCGAACAGAATAACAACTGTATACTAATTTCAAGATCAAGTTCAAGTTCATTTCAAGTCTTAAAGAAAATCAACACTGCTAATAATGTGATCAGATACTGGGAATAAATTACAGTTAATCATATAAAAATTCCCAAAATGCAACTATAAACATACACTACGTGAACCTTGAAAGACTTACTGCTAGCAGCATTAGGACTCTGAAGTCCATCTTCAGCCCAACTCAGATCTTTGTCCTGGTTGACAGGCACCTCTTCTTCTGCTGCCGCCGGAGTGATTTCAAGCTTCATCTCCACCTCTCCTTTCTCACTTTTGATATTTGTTATCCGTCCTTCAGTCTGGATGTCACTCATTTCTTCTTTGGATACAGCATCATGTTCTTTACCCTCTGCGATGTCTGCGCTTGATTGCTGTTTAAAAGATAAGAAAAGAACAAAAGAGTGGCTGATTAGTTTGTATACATGCATCTATTATAAGGCAATGTTATATAAAGTCCATTTTTTTGTTTTGTTACAATGATATAGACAGCAAAGCATGAAGGGGAAAAAAAGACGACAAAGATTTCCATACAGCATCGTTTTCACACCTTTTCTTTCACAATGCAATAGCATGACCAGAAAACTTGGTATGAAATAGCCCCGGCCCCCCCACTCCGAGAACGGACGGACCCCATGCGTGTTACCAAAATGTCCGGTAAAGAGGTACTTTTCGTGCGACAAAATCCAGCCAGAGAATTGTAAAAAAAGGGGTGTATTAACTTTTCACCCGGAGATTTCTATAAAAAGGGGGTGTTTTTTCTTTTTTTCTCTCATCTCTTTGGACTCCTGAGAAATTATTCTGAATTTAGGGGGGTACATTGAGCATTTTTCATGATTTAGGGAGGTCTCCAAGGCAGGAAAAGCCCGCGAAAAGCCCGCGAAAGGGGGGTTCGGAAATGTTGGCAATCCTCAGATAAGGGGTGCTTTCAAAAAAAGGGAACAAGCATATACGTACCCTAAATAACACTGAGTGGGGGGGGGGCCGGGGAAATAGCCCAGTTAAAATAGGGTTCACATGGTCTGAAACTCCAATACCTACCTGCAACACAGAGCAGTCACTGTTGGTAGACATTGGTTCCTCCGTCTTATCCGCTGTCTCTACCTCTCCCGTTCTCTGGGCCTCCGTATCCGGGGGCTCTGTCTTGCTGATGGTCACTGAGTCATCAGGAACCTGGGACATTTCATCCTCGCATACATCCTCTTCATCCCTTTAAAAAAAAAAAATTGAAACAAAAGTTAAAGAGAAGGTTTAGTTCTGGGAAGAGGTGAAAAATAATTGGTGAGCGTTATTATGCAAGTGTGGAAGAACATCAGATAAAACATGTTCCCTGAAAAGCATAACTCTTCAAATGCCTTCATAAATCAGGACAGATTTTTATGCCACATGTTCAAGTAGTCCCATATCCATCTTTCTGTGTACAGTGCTTGTAACTTTACCAAGACTGGGTCAAATTTCTTCTCATTTTGATGATTCCAGAACCTTGTAGTACACACCAATACTTATTATGCTAGATGATCAACCTTTTCTGATCGGTTCCACACCTTTTCTTTCACAATGCAATCGCATGACCAGAACTCAACTTTATCTTTAACACAGAAATAACAATGATCACCGTTTCATTGATACATGCAGAGTATGACAAATTCTCTGGCAGTAACTGGTTTGTTGTTTGTTCTCAACACTAACCAAATTCCTAACCTGCAACCCTGGACCTCACATGTACTACCAGGTAACCCTAACCCCAACCCTAGCCCTAACCTTAACCTCATACGCAACTAAGTTGGAACCCTTAATTACCTGAAACCCCCTCACCCTAAATCTTTGACAACATTAAGCCTGGGACAAATGATATTTTTTTCTTCAGGAGGCATGCATATACCTTCATATTAAAGTGCTTTTACATCAGCAAAGAAATCTTCAACCAAAACAAAAATGCAACACTTTCAGCTTGCATATAAGTGGCGATATTAAATGGTACTGGAATGTACAGAAAGTTAAAGGTAATATAGAGTATGAATTATGCATCTGGTAAAAATATGCCTTCCTCTGTGCATTTTGGCAGTCTAAGACCAAATCAATGATCCCAACTCAAAGTTTTTTGTTTTTTTTCCCCCATTAACCAACTTGAGTAAAAAAAAAAAAAAGAGGACTCGGGGGGAAAAAATAGGGCAAAATAGGGAAGAATAGAGAAGAATAGAGAAAATAAGGGAAAAATCAGGAAAATCAGGATAAAAATGGGTAGAAAAAAAAAATTGGGGAAAAAGTCGGGCAAAAATATTTTTAAAATCAGAAAAAACGATTTAAATTGGGTAATTATCAGGCCTGATAGTAAGAGTAACTCACTCTTCATGGCCTTCATCTCCCGACTTGCCGCTAGCCGTCTCCCAGCTGCTGTCAGAAGAGGTGTTGTCATGACTACTGTCTCCTCCTCCTCCTCCTCCTCCTTCTTCGATCATCTCCTTTGCTGCTTCTAGGTAATCAGTAATGGACAGCTCAGAGTCAAACTCACAGTCCTATGAAAGATCAAATTGAAGAGGGGGCGGGGGAAGAGAAAGAGAAAGAAAAAGAGAAAGAGAGATAAATACAGGGGATAGAGAAAGAGAGAGAGAGAGAGAAATACAGGGAATAAACAAATATATTTTTGCAATACTAATAAATAAGTGGAGGATAATAATTACCATGGTAAGAATGGTGATTATATTTTGTGATACATAAATGCATATAATTGAAATAAATTAGTATTGAACTAGTTCTAGTTTATGGGAAGAAAGAGAGAGAGAGAGAGAGAGAGAGAGAGATACAGGGATGATGAAATATGTGATACCCTGAATAATGAAACTGGAGGATAACAATCATACATAAAATAATGATGATGGTCAGACAGTGCTTTCCTTATATAAATGTGAGAATGTAAAAATATTTTTCATTTCCTATGCATGAAATAAAATCTGCAACCTGAACCTACTATTTATATAAATGATGCTTACCACCAAATAAAAAGAAATAAATAAAATTTTTACCTCAAATTCTATTTTGTAGTAAAGGTGTCGTGGTCGAGTGGATACCACTCCAGACTGTGGATCGCGTGGTCCGTGGTTCGAGTCACTAATGTCCTTTGGCAAGACATTAATCTACATTTGCCACACTCGACCCAGGTGATGTAAGTGGGTACCTTGCAGAATTGATTCCTTGAAATGCTGGAGCGGCAATGGCAGCCTTGCTAAAGCAGGGGTATTAATGTGGAGCGCCAGGAGTGTCAAGTCCGACAGACATGAGCGCTATACAAGAACCCACAATAAATATCATTAATATTTATCATTTTTGTGACAATTGTTTTAATTACAGACACACAAGTAGAGCTAGAACACCCATCTATGAAGAGCCAGAAGAGCATTATCCCTATCTCCTTCTGGGACCCGTTTCACAAAGCCTTTTTTCAATGACAAATTACACAAATTTGTGACAAATCTGTTGATAACCAATCAGAAGCAAGGATTTCAGTAGCTTATAACAAAGACTGTCATTTGTCACTGATGACAAGTTTTGTGAAACAATGACAAATGACAAATATCAGTGACAAATCTGCTGATAATTAATCAGAAGCAAGGATTTCAGAAGCTTATAACAACAACTGTCATTTTTCACTGATGACAAGTTTTGTGAAACAGTGCCCTGGTGCTATGCGGACAAATCGATTGATAGCACTCACTTCTTCGATTCTGTAGAGCTGATGAGGAAAGACCTTTGACAGGGTGTCATCGACCCATCTGATCGTGATGGAGCCGTCGCCATTCACTACCTGCACCTGTGTCATCAATTCAAAACAAAAGAATGGCATGATTGACATTCATGATTAGTTGAGCATTAGAAGCAATATTCCTACATACATGTAGGTAAGATTCTAGATCACTGAGTAATAATACATCTGACAACGGATAGTCAACCTATTTGAAACGTCCTACTACTATCTATCCTGTCCAACCGGTGCTATAGTTCTCTTTAGAACTATAAGCTCAAAGAAAGATTACCAACGGTCCTTTTCAAGACTCCCCAATCCTCCCCCTCTCTCACATGGTGCAACCATAAGCCTACTGTATATATACATCACCATGCAAGCCAATATTTATAAGCAGCATCTAATAATACATTGAAACACATCTTTCGACAACTGTCATTTAAAATCTTGAGGAAACAATGTATCATTTGGAGGGTACTTCATATACATCAGGGCAACCCTATCTAGATCACTATTGCAGATACCAGAGTAAATCTTGTCTATATCCATGTTTTATAGGCCAACTCTAGGCCCAGACTTAAGTTATTTTAAACAAAAATCAGTTGCCTTTTTAAAAAAAATCAGAGAAACAGATTATTAAACATGTAGGCTGGAGTTCTAATTGAACCTCACAGAATCCCCATGTCATCTGGCATCTGACCATCCATACCGTTACCTCTTTCTAATCTGACAAAATCTAACCCTTTGCAAATTTCAGGGCCCTGTTTCATGAAACTTGTTATCAACAAGTCACAATAATTTGTTATAAGCTACTGAAATCCTGGCATTTGATTGGCTGAGAGCAAATTTTTCACAGAAATTTAGCTTTTGTTATTGATAACAAGTTTTATGAAAGAGGGCCCAGAGGGATGTTTCACAAAGACTAAGATCGACTTTAAGTTGGACTTAGCTATGGCAGGCCATTCACTTGTTGCTCTCACCATTATGAAATTTAGATAATATTTGTTACCTTAATAATGAATTATCAAAAAATGTGAATTCTGTAGATTTGAGATCATGATTTGTACATCCCTTGAGAGACCAATGCCAGTAAATGATGAGATCAAACTGTAGCATGACAGCCTGCCATAGTTAAGTCCAACTTAAAGTCGATCTTAGTCTTTGTGAGACATCGCTTCCGTCCTTTTCCCTAAATACTCTTTATTTCTGTGCTTACCTGGCCTGCAGGAGGCAGGTCTGTTGCAGACTCTTCCTCTTCTTTAGAGTTGTGGGCGATCCTGACGACTACATCGTCTGTACTGAACACAAAATCCTGATGTGGAGAGAGCTCATACACGCTGTGCTCCTCGGTACTCGTGAGGGGCCTATTAAAAGGAATTGAAAGGAATACCATCATTTCTGTTGACTGTTAATATACAAATAATACACAGCAGTGAGGGCATTAGAATCGCCTCGGGTGTATTAGACTGTTCCAAAGGTAACTTGTGTGGGTAATTTTACTAACGCCTGAACAAAATGATGTGTATTATTTGTTTTATAAGATGATGTTTTATTTGTTTTATAAAATTATGTTTTATAACATGACTTTACTAATGACCTGTCATTAGTATTTGCTAATGACCAGTCATTATCAAAATTAAGTGTTCGGCAGAATAAATGCCTGGTCACGTGTACGCTCTTATTCTTAACCAATCATTTGATTAGGATCCGCTTCATCATCTAATGAACAGATACCAATAGATATCCCTGTTTCTATCTCAATTAATAATATAAGCAATATTGATGCCTTAAAATAGCAATCAAATCCACTAAAGTGGGGTGCACCACATGCTATTACCCTGGCTTCAGCTAGCCTAATTTCAGTGCTCGCAGCATTCCAGGAATTCCTTCCTACCCGTTACTGCACCCGTGTTGAGGATGGCAAACAAAGAATAATGTCTTTCTTACAGGACATTTATTCCATGCAGACTTTAAACCCACACTTTATACTACAATCAAACTCACTGAGAAGGGTTTTCAGGATTTCTTGTTATCCAGCTGACACCGCATGTCCTTTCCTTGTTGTCTGCCTTGGTGATAACACCATAGCCTTCTTCAGTAGCATCTGGTAAAAAATAAAATTTGTTGAGAATGTTGTCATGTCCATCGACTGATCTTTGTCTCAGAGAGAAGATTAGAACTGACTTCAATGGGTTCTGTTTCAATACTTTCCTGAACACCATTCTATTATACTTGAACGATGTTTTGTGCAATGATTCATTGCGTCCCTGGACAGGCTCACCGGTCTTTAAGTTTATGCAAGTGATATGTTATTGTCTAAGCTGGCCCAACCATGTGGAGCAAGGTTTGCAGTTCTTGTAACTGCAAATACTTTTTGGATTGGACTGGGTCATTATCGGAAACCGCATGATTAAGGTCTGGTTTTTCTAAATACGTTGAGAACATTTGGTTTCAAAATTCAAATAATATAATTTCTATCGATCACCTCAATTAGACTCAAAGGAGTTACTATAACCATTTTCTGTATGTCTCGATGTAATACATTATAAAGGGTTATCGTTTGATATTCAACTGATGTCTATTAATTTCCTGCTGCTGCTTTGGTAACAACTTCATAGGCACCTTCTGTAGCTCCAATTGAGAACCCGAAGAGCGATAACTCTCTGTTAAAGAATGTTTAAGTAAATGCCAATCTGGCTCTATGCAGAAATATATTCTTTAAGATTGTCTTTTCCTTACAATCAAAGTTGTATGTCCATCCAATCATACTATTACTTAGATTTCATCCCAGGTCTTTTTAATTAGATAGTGAACAGAGCCATGGTTTACCTTTGCCGAAGCTGACAACGTCTCCGGGGAAGAACTCCAGCTCATCCAGCTGTCTGCAAGGCACGACATCGGTAGAGATGATACCCGTCTCATACGAACCATCCTGATTGGTAAGACAAAGTATAGAGACAAGATGGGCTTTGAATTTTCTACATCGAGCATCACAAAAAGTCTGGAGTACACGTATGCAGCTGGGGTGTATTGGGTTAACAACAACGGTGCATATGAGCATGGCGCATTGGGGTTTTGTTGAACTTCTGCTATGTGATTTTAATGCTTTCTGCTTGCAACTGTTCTGGGGATTAGATCGCCTTGGGCGATTATTCGACTTAAAAAGATCATCTAATACAGAGGATCAACGCAAGTAATTTTATGAAGAAATATTGAGACTTTTTATCATCATCAACGTCCACGTGCGCAAGGTTGACTGTAGAACTATTCCTTCATCACACTCATCTTGCCCTGTCTGCATTTTTTACCCATTACCTTTTGGAACTGGATATTCCTGTTTGATGTTAATGGGAATGACACAATTCAGTATTCCATGGGTTAACTTGACTCACCTGCCATAAGACATCTACCACTGTGGATGTATGGGTGACCTCCACACAAAGCCACTGCCCAGGCTGGATCGGATCCGCTTTAACTGTTTGTACCTTCCGCTTCTTTGATTGTGCGCCGGTCTGCTTCTGTCGCTTGGTTTTCTTAGCAAGAGTCTTCTGGGAAAAATTCTTGGAATTGGCTTTCGATGATTTGTCTTCCCCCTCTCCTACTTCTCCCCGATCTTCCCGATCTTCGGAGTCTTGTTGTTCATCACCCTCTTCAATCTCCTCCTCCTCTTCTTCTTCCTCCTCCTCCTCCCATTCCATTTCTTCTCCCGAGGAAGCAACATCTAGTACTCCTTCACCTTTCTTCTCCTTACTCTCCGCTTCTAATTGTTCATTTGGAATCATTTCTGCAGCTGAATGCACATTTTGTTTACTAGTTTTCTTACCAGAAGATAGGTTGCTTTGAGTAACTTCCCTGAGTAACTGGATCTGACTCTGCATGTCCTTCTGAGTGTCCTCAAACATCTTGTTGTAAGATGCGCTCGACAAGCTTCCCGACGCAAGACCGCCTAAGGATTCCTGTAAAGTTTCAATTTCATTGTGTAGCCTCTCAAAGTTACTGAACAGCGAGCCTAGTCGACCGTCTTTCTTCTTATTTGAGCACTCAAGGTGAGTCTCGGACGCTTCTCTGCTCCTGCGTCACTATTCATAAGACAGAAGCCAGGTTTCAGAGAAACCCTTGCTATGTCCGAGGGACTGGGAAGATTCGGAAGATTGCGAAAATTTCTTCTAGCCTGCCTAACAATGTTTTCTTTCTGAAGTAAAGAGGACTCATCCACATCGTTTGCATGATCCTCAGTTTTTGCCTCTCCTACTTGTGACAGAATTTGGTCATACGAATCAAGAAGTTTCAAGACTGATTCATGGTAGCCAGCATTATCTGATGTTTCCGGTCTAGTCAATTTGCTAGCTTCACCCTGTTCATTCTCCTGACAAGAAAGTATCTCCTCTGTTGCAGAGTTTGGACTAGTGACTGTTGATTTTCCTGGCCCAGATTGCACTGATTGTTCACTACCTCCTCCTCTACTCTCCTCTACCACTCCACATCCCACTCCTGCCACTCCATCAGCCATCTGCTCTTTCTTTGGTCCCTGCAGAACCGCATCTTCCACAAGAAGATCCTTAACTGCCAAAGTCTTGAACTCGAGACCTAACCCCTTCATAGCTTGAATAATGACAGACTGCACATTATCTTTCCCTTCACACTTCATGTCCTCGGTGACTGATTTCATAGAGCCCTCTGCAACACTGTTCTGGCCAGGTTTCCTGAAGCACAGGAAAGAACCCTTGGTAACAGGTTCCGGGTAACCTAGATCCTCTTCCTTGACTTTGTACATGCACTTGTCTCCTATCTGGACACTGGCATGGGCACTGAAGTTCAGCAGCTTTGTTCTGAGGATGTATTAAAAAAGAAAGAGAAAACAAAATAAGAAAGCTCCATGTCATAAACACATCTATATTTTCAGTTTCAGCCTGGTTACTTGGAGGTTGCGCTTATTGACGAATGAAATATATGTGGTCAACAGCCGACCCCACTTGTACAGACTTCTTTGTCTTGAAAGACACATAGAAGTCAGCTCTCATGGGGAATTCGACACTGTTCGGATGTTTACCAAATAACAGGTGGTGTCAATCACAAGAGTTATAGCCTTCAGTTTAATGACCATTAGACCTTGTGTAATGCTTTGCTTTTCCATCTCCCAAAGAATCTCTGAGAGACTAGGGGGTAATTCTTGACGGGCCTACGGTTTGCTGTGTGCAGATTTGTACTCCCATTAATGGTATTTCCACCAAGTATGGTGTCAGCAAATTATGACCTTCTGCACATGGAAACTGACAAACAACTCCCTTTAATTCATCCCAAGGACCAACAGGACTCCAATTCATTCTTACCTCTCTAGATTCTTGCCTTTAATGCACATGGGTGGTGGCTTAAGGTCATCAGTGTTCTTGGTTACTGCTCTTGAGCACCACTGGATATCTAGACCTGTGTTCTTCACCTGCAAAACAAAGAGGAGTCCGTTGCAATCATCAGGGGGGTGTTTCACAAAGATCCTAAGTTGAACTTATCTCTTAGTTGGACTTAAAATTATGGAGAGCCATTTGTAGCCTTAAAATAAAATATGTTCAAAAATCGAAAATATAAGTATTTTAGACTTTCCATAAATTCCACATCAAGAACATTAAATCTCCATGATAATAGAAAATATGAATGATTTCAATCAACATTTTATGACTTTTACAATAACTTGCACAAAATATTTTCATAGATGGTAATGGCTTTCCATATATGAGCACTTGTTATTGTTCTGTCGGATCAATATTTAAAAATAATATGTCATGAGATGTACTCACCTCATCCACAGTGACCCTGAACCTAGTCTTGCTGCCAAGGATTGGACGCGGTCCTCCTAACCATTTTGCTCCTTTGAAGACCGCTGCAGGACCCCTGTAGGATCTGGCCTGGAAAGAACCCCACTTCTTCCCGAAGACAGAATTCTGAAGGAAATCAAAGGGCATATCAAGGGTTAAGTGACACAAAGAAGTAACTCCATATTTTGCCAAAATGCGTATTTGATATCAAAATGTTCAGAAAAATGTGGGCTTTCAAGGAAAACACAAAGACTTAACTCCACTCAACACCCCATTAAAGTCAATGTCTAGTGAAACATAGACTCAACTCCTTAAGGCCCAATTAAGTGCTCAGTGACACATAAACCACTTTTTCTCAAAATGGCCAAAATGGCCAAAATGGAGTTACGTCTCTGCGTCACTGACCCCTCTATATTATAGTTGAGATCGTCCATTACGGTATTAAACCGTATCTCCCATATATATACTTTGTCAATGAAAACAGAGTCCAGCGAGCCTACATCAAGGCATATTAGTTAACTATTGTTTTATTTATTTTGTAGGGTTAAAATCAGAAACCTTTGTTGATGACAAGTAACAATAATAAATGAAATAGTAAAGCCACCATGATTAGCCTAATCCCCTATAAGCCATCAATTAATTCACGACAAATATGCTAATCTACATTGGCATATTCAAATGAGTAACTGTCAAGCAATCCTTATCCAGGCAAATAACCAAGGCCAACTACCGGTACTCCCAATACAGCTACCCCCAATATAAATTCACAATGTAAATCTTGTACAAACTTCGATATTATGAAAAGGAAGCCATTATCATTTAGTAAGGAAGTTAATATCCAAGGTCATTTATCAAAAGATATAGAAGGTAGTTGGTTGTATCGCTGTAAGTTGGGGCTTTGATCGGATCGGAAGATCGAAGTGACACCCTCACACCTGTGATCTTATCTGCAGATTTTTTTTTTTTTTTTTTTTTTTTATGCCGAAAATTTTCAAGTTTTAGGCTATTAAATGCTAAAAAAACATGCATAGCTGGGATTATTTTGTCATTTAGAGTTGTTTTAGACCATGTTTGCTGATATTAAGTGCCTTTTTATGAGAAGAGGCAAAACAGGCGAACCACCATCTTGGATTATAATGTAGGCATGCATTTTTTGTCCAATGTTTTTTAGCATTAGATAGCCCAAAACTTTATTTTAAAAAATCTGGATTTTTGTATTGATCGGCGATCAGAAATTATCGGCCAACCATCTGCCCCCGATCCGATGATCTGTTACAGGGTTAGTTGAATGTCCAGTAGAGTAATTGTCCATAGGAATAGTTGTGAAAGGGAGAGGCAGTTCTTTGGGATCAACCTCTCAATACAACACAATTTATTTGTCAATCCTACCTCATCACTGATGTCATGGACGTCCACTAGCCGACAAGCACTATCCTCACACACGGAGCATCTGGCATCACTCTTGAAGCGCACTACCACATTGTTGTAGCTCTCCCTCACGATGCCCACCAATCATCCATCACGACATGGTCCCCTACTTGGAATGGCTGAAGAAGAAAAAGCAGTTGAGAACTTGTCAGCAGGGTCGGAAACAAACGGGGGTGACGGACGACTTCGCTTCTGCGAGTCTCAAAATAGCCCCCTAAAACCCCCCTGAAAACCGTACTTGAAGGGGCAACTTTTCGTAGAAAAGTGGCCCCCGTATGTCGCTACTGATTCTTATACCTCTAAGAACTTAGGTGGATTATGATGCAGGAACAAGTTTTTACCTGAGGTTCCAGAATCATCAGCATTATACTGAATTGACTAAATACTGCAGAAAATCAGAAACTATGCAAGGCATTGGACACAGGACAGGATATGGGACTACACATACATGTGGCATCAGACTTTTGCCTAAAGTTGTAAACTATTTAATATCATATTTGACATTTGAGAGGGCTTCATGCATATACAGTCATAACTAGAGGATAATTAATAATGACAATAATGAATTATTCCTTAAAATCATCAGCAAACTACCGG